>CALSFV010000213.1:0-180000 GCA_943737045.1 Parapristionchus giblindavisi | reverse complement strand
AGAATCCTAATCCTCTATTGTCTTTCATAAGATGGACAAGAAGAGGAACACAATTCCATACAGCCATACCAGCCAATGGTTCTAATGAACGAGAACGTAGACGATGCGACACCTGATAGTATTAACAATAAGTTTATTTTTTTTTAATTTTTAAATATTTTTTTCACAATTTTCATTAAGTTAATGAATAAAATTTATTTTAAAAACTTCAAAGTAGACAACGATTATCGTCTAAGTGATATTATCTAATGAATATTCAGAAAAGATTAAAATAATAAAATATAAACTTGTTCAAGAAGAGCTGCAGTATCAGTTGGAGAGGGAACACAAACTTCAGATTTTGCCTGGAATACATCAATTTCATAGATGAAATACGTGTCTTCTAATGCAATGATGTATTAATACTGCTAAAGTTCTCTTTTTTTCGTGCAAATATAAACTCGTCATGAGAAATATTTAATAATTCAACCCTTTTTCACAGAATGTTTTTTTAATCTAAAATAATTAATCTCTAATATACCTTAACTATCCTTGTACTTCCTTGTGCAAGTAGTGGATACGATAGAGGTAGACTATGTTCCATTCGTGGAGAAAAGAAATTCACGATTTGAGCCTATAATCAACATTGTCATTGTTACGAGCACGTTACATTGACCAATTGGACACTTCAAAAGAAGTATTTGGGTTATAATTGAAAGAATGAGTTAAAGATAACCTTTCTCGAAACGATGATTGTGATTGGAGCTCCAGAGTTCGCAGCTCTTGTGAGTGCTTGACGAACAGTCACATGAGATTCACCATACAGAGGAAAATGATTCACCTGATTTACATATTTGCATAAAACAAACTTTAAATAATTTAATGTTACATAGAGTGGATACGCTAGAACAGTTTGTTCATTTTATAACTACAGATTTTTAAATAATTTCATAATCCCTTTATATTACTTGTAATAGTTCATCTCCAGCTTGTAAGACTCCAGCCTTAGCTGCTGGTCCATTCTCTCGTATGCTCTCAATGTAATGATGAGGATGTAATTGAGTACCATCGATCACATCTACCGTACCTGTAATCAAAGAATACAGTAGTACATCGAAATTGATCAAGAAAATTTTTTTTTATTCAATTTGCATTTGAAAAGATATTGTTATTGCGATCGTTCATTATTGGCCATAACTCAATATACTGTTAAATGGATTTTTTAAAACAAAGTTGAAATTCGAATTCGGCCAGTTTTCAAGATTTAAAAAAAACACCTGAAAAAAAAACTAGAAATTTGATTTAACGGGTGCTAAAGGAGCGCGAATTCAAATTACGACTTTCCGACTTCTGTGTTTTAGAAATGAAGAAAAAGAGCCATTATTCCTAGCAATGATATTAGCGTACCTTCAAGAGCAATTCCTAAGCCTCCATCCATTTGATCTCCTTTTTCTGGACGAATAACGGCTGAGATGATATCGATCTACAATTAATCAATAATAAATTCATTGATAGCATTGGATCCGATCCGAATCCGATTTGCAAAAGAATGACTACGAGGTTTCTTCTATTTTTACGAAGATAAATGTAATTGGAGTGGGTGTGTTTCATACTAATCAATATATTATTCATGAATAGATCAGTGAATATACAGTAACAACAAAATATGCTACTGAAATCATTTAAATGAATAAATAGAGGACAAGTACATTTTGAGCTACTCCTTTTCAGTCAAATAATAAATATAAAATAAGAACTTACATGATCATCAAGTTTCTTCTTCCATTCATCAACGAGATTCGGATTAGACATCTGTACATCAATGACTTGTGTGTCTGTTTCCTTCAAGAACTATAATCACGACACTTTTTGAGATAGAAATGGAACATGCAATCATTTCAAATTCATTCCTTATGAACATATTAATTATTCACTAAATCAAAGTTGCACTGCAAAATCAATATATTCACACGGTTTCAGTGATTAGTTGGGAAGACTAGAGCATGTTAGAGTTGATTATTCGAATACTGGGTCATGATAAACGCAAAGATTATTCGAACCACTCCAGTATGGTCAAACACTCTCGTTTTCCTTTTCTGCGAGAGCGTGTCAGAGCGAAAAGTCTCTTACAGTAGAGTTTTAAAAGAGATTTTATGATTTTAGATGACGATAAAGGCTCACTTGATTATGAAGCATCTTGAGGCACAGTGCTTGAGGAGATTTGTCCGGAAAACGAATCAGTCGCAATCTGGAAAAATAAGTGACTTTACAAATATCAAAACATGTTTTCGGTTCTCATGGTAAAAATTTAAACAAATACTAGGTTTAGGACAATAAAAAATAGAGGTTATAAGACAATAAAGGAAACGCCTAAGAATAATATTGAATTCTCTAAATTAAACTCTAAATGAATATCTGAATATCGTGGAACTTTTTATCGATATCGTTGCAAAATCCGAAATCTGGATGTTCAGACGTGCCTCGTGCCTTGACCTCGTGAAAATGTTCCACGACTTATGTTTATCACACTACCGTTATGTGTTTCATATTGAACATCTCGATAAAATAATAAAATAATATTGTAAAATGTAATAAAAACAATGGAATATCTTCTATCGTATAATAAAACAATCGCCATGCTCTGACAAAGATGTGATGCAGTATAGCAAGGAATAACGTTTTCTCCGTCTACCTCTCCCTTTTCATCTCTCCCTCTCCTTATCCCCTCTCCCTCTCCCTCTCCTTATCCCCTCCTCCTCCCCTCTCACAATCAACTATTCTCTGTCCATCTATCTACTAACAATATTCATCACAAAGCCCTTCCTGACAATGATATCCAAACAGTGAATATCTAACAATACTTCGTGTCGATGAACAAAAGACCAAATCGTACTTTTGAATGCTTAATCATGAATATTTCTTCAAATTTCTACAGCTACCCTTACAAAGTTGAAAAGGTGAGAAAGTGACGAACGCTAGATATATCTCATTATCATTATACATCGTTAATCTTCATTTAAATACTGGTTATTCATTTAAACTTGAAATGATGACATACCGTACTAGACTTCCACTCCTAACGAGTGCTCTCACTGAATCTGCATGGGACAAATGCTCCAGTGATGCTCCATTCACCTCAATTTTAATATTAAATATATTAATTTTATTTAAAAAATCAAATTTGATTGTGTTCAGTCTCACTACATATTTTAATATTAATGTATAGCTCCTGAAAAGTTCTCAGTGTGCTTTAGTAAGAAAAGAACGATTATCTTGAACAAGAAGAAGGGATAAGAGAAAGAGTAAAAGAAATGGAGTAGATGTACTTAGATAATGATAGAGGAGAAGAGAACTATTCATAGAATGGGATAGATTGAAGAATGAGAAACATTCCGAAAAGGAAACAATCATAATTTAGAGAATAAGACGAAAGATACGAACTTAAAGGATAAAAGAGGGAGTGAGGGAATGGAAAGAGAAGAAGAGGAGAAGACTTTATGGATTTATCTATCAAGCACAAAGATTCTTCGTCGAAAGGGGAACATTCTTATGAGAGTTCATATTTCAATTGAAATGGATTCATGTTTCACCCATGATTATCAATGAACATTCGAAGTTTCAATGTAAACAATTTCCAAATGTTTAATAGGGTAGTGAAAACGGGGGAGGAAATGAATTAGTACATGTGTAAAATCTCCCATTGCAAATGAACGACGGAATAAGGAAGAATAAGGCTTCTTTGTCGGATATATGGGATGATACAATTACGTATAATCACATATATACTATAATAAGTGGAGAGAGAACAGAGATACAGAGAAAAATGAGAGAGGGAAGATCATAGAAGAGACGGTGAAGGAGAAAGAATTAGAGAAAAGAGGATTGAGAAGAGAGGTAAAAGAGAGATAAGGAAGAGGAGGAAGAATGAAATGAATGGACGAATAGACGAAAAAGGAATAGAGATGAAGAAGAAGAAGGAGTAGTAGTATTCACTAAGAACGGAGAAAGAATTCAATCGAATAAACTAATCGATGGTAGAAGAAGAAGAAGGAGATAGAGGAGGACTAGACCAATAATATGATGATAAGATGAAGAAGAACAGAGAACACAGAGAGGCTTTGTGGGCTTTTGCGAAGAAAATGTCAGAGTAGTCTTTTGCAGATATTCAGTCACATAATTTTACATGAGGAAGGGAAATGAGAAAAAAACCAACTAAAAATATATTTACACAGGTGCTTTTCGCATCATCTAATCACTGATTTTAAAAATTTCGGAAAATCTTTAAAATGTTGACCAATTGGTAAAATGAAACGACACAGGGCTGATAAAATCTATAATAAATACTCACATCGAGAATGAGATCATGAACTTTGATCTTTCCGCTCTTCTCTGCTGCTGACTTCGGAACCAACGACTTCACGAATATTCCTCCAATCTCTTCTGCAAGTTGATCTTTGATCTCTGTAAAGTTTGGGAAAGTGATTTTTGAACTTCGTTCATCTTTTAATATATCAAGTTTAATTGACGAAAAAGTCAAAAGATCAAAGATCATCTATAATAAACTAACCTTTCCTATGAACATATCCGGCTACTGTAATTCCTAATCCTAATGCAGGATCTCTTTTGAGTTCAACATCAATGGTCGTATATGGTAGATGATTCCAATTCTCTCGACAGAAGACTGTGAGGGCCTGGAGTGGATGCTGAACGTGTAGTTGACCACAATAAACATAAAGCGACAATGGACACACACCTACTTCGATATTTCAAAACTAGTAGTTTACTTATCATTCCCACTTGAAGTAGACTTGCAAGTCCACTTCTAGTTAGACGTAAGTACTGTAACGCACTTCGTCAGATGTTTTTTCACTTGTAGTAAACTTGCGGAAAACTTCTAGACAGTGGCATAATTTGAGTAGACTACTAGTTTGGAAATACCAGACTAAGGGGACTTAGTGTAACTTAGAAAAGCGGACTTAAGACTTTGTACTATTGTGAATTCTAGACAACGTGTCACACGAACAATATCAATTTAATTTTATCGTGATACTACACTACTTTTACATCCATCAACTACAGTACAGGCCAAAATTATATTGTATTTTGTTTTCCTGAAATATTTGATCCTCGAATCGAGGTAGCTTGCTATGTCTATTGCATCACTGGAACGATTATGTAGTGTGCTAACCACATACATTAACAGTTAATCCGTAAAGAAGAAAGAAAGGTATTTCGACATTTTTTTATTATACTCGAATTTTCATTAAAAATTTTTCGTACTTTGAAGCCATTTTTCAATTATTTTAGTGCATGTAAGACGCGCAGAGGATTGGTATACTACATGGCGCACGAAAACCAGCATGAGGGAATAGCCAGAGGGCGTCAAACCGGACACAGTTTGAGAAAAAAATTATCGACTGTTTACTAGTGAACATTGATTGATCTCTATTTTCTACAATCAAAATTTTCAATTGAAATTCAATAATAGTCAAAAGATATGATGAAAAGCCTACCATTTCCTGTAGACTTCTCAATGACATTATCTCTCCAATGGGTGAATTATCTCCTGGATTACTATTCATATCATCTCCATTCAATAGAGGAATTCCAGCTGCTGATGTATCCACCTCTCTGCAATTAAGAAAACATAGCTAGATCAAAGCATATTTCTGGGGTTTATCATATCATCATATCAACTATGAATAACAGTGGGTTGTTATTTGAAACTTTTGGCCGGTTCCATATTAATTCTTCATTAGAACATCTTATATAGTATTTGTAATGATCACAGGTATTTTCGGTTGTCACTTTGGAAGTCCAAATCAAACAACACAGTGGTCATGTGTTATCTTTGAGGATTCACAGAAATGCCAGTTATGTACTCCGGTATTTTTTGTCCGTGGGGTGCGCCATGGGCTGCACCATGGTGTGGGACTAGGGCGCACCCCACGGGATTTGGCCTCTAGACGGCGTACCCCACGGGATGTATAAAGGGTGTGCACCATAGTGTGGAACGAACGGTGTGCCCCACGGAATTTGAGGTCTACCCCCCAAATCACGTGGGGTGCGCCCTAGTCCCACACCATGGTGCTGCCCACGGCGCACCCCACACTCAGAAAAAATGTGTAAAATAGCACCTTTTCATGTTCATTGGATCAGACTCTGATACCCGATGTGTAACTATTCACAGCCTAAAAAGTGTACTTTTCAACACATGAAAAGGTGTAAAAATGAACACCTCGAGGTGTAAAAACTACACCTTTTTGAATGGCGCGGTCACCCCTATTCATTCATTAGCTCTGCACCTATCTTTAGAATCCGACCACTTTGTCAATGTTGTACTGACTGTCAAAAATTTGTGAGTGACAACACACGTCCGTGTCACAATCATATCTTTCAATTGTAATAAGAATAGATTTCACAATCGCTTGATGACATCTGCATTGCATGAAAACAACCCCAGAAGGGTTTGGTGAAGGCGGTATTCGGTTTAACAGAACACCTTTCCAGGTGTACCACTGAGCACATAAAGAGGTGTAAATTAGAGACTCGAAACTTTGAACGTGAAGCTGAAACCTGTAAAACTGGACACCTTTTCATGTGTTCAAAAGAGCACTTTAAAAGGTGTAAATTAGAACACCCCTACGTCTTCACAAAAACACTCCGAGGTGTTCCACAAAATTACACCTGTTCATTTTTACACCTTTTTTTCTGAGTGCACGGACAAAAAATACCGGAGTACACAAATAACATTTCGCTTATATGTTAACAGCTTTGGAAACAATTTTTCTGTTTGTCTATTGTCTGTCTACAAATCTATTGTATGGACTAATCGCTTTGTGGACACCAGTCATAATTTTCTGATCCCAAAGTAAAAATAGTAAAAACCCGAAAAATAAAAATACCACAGAGTTTTCTTATTGTAATAAAGAAAATGTGATTGATTGACTCACTTTGAATTTCTCCTTGATTCTATTTCTAATGTATTCGGTGGTAGAGGAGGTTTCTCATTTGGTCGAGGCATAGACGACGATGGTGAGGAGGCTGATAAATACATATTTAAGAAACTATTTCATATTTTTTTAACCTCTGTTATTTTTCAACCATTAACATGTAAAATATTTTGAAGAAAAAAACCCGGGTATTAAAGACGCGAATGTTCATGTAAATCCCTCAAACCTGTTTTGTGATAACATCAAATGATATACGAGAAGTTTCATCTACATATCCCATGGGGGGTCACCCCCCCCCCTTTTGTCGCTGGTTCGAAACCTATCTCAGAATTTCCACAATAGTCAAAAAGTTTAACTGCTCGGACATGTAGGTTCATTGATGTTTATAGCGACTAATAAGCTGAATCAGCATAAAATAAATCGTGTACAGTAACTTTTTAGACTAACTTTTATTCTACCTTTCCGTCCCCACACTTCGTTTACGAAAATATTGGAGAGACTGCAATTTTAAGTAGATTATATAATCTTACTTGTGGGTTGTTCCTTATCAATTGGAGACACAGGAACTGTTTCAGTTGGTGAAGATTTCGTACTCGAAAAACCACCAAGTACTGATGGAGGAGGAGGAGGAAACTGAAAGGAGAAGGAATTTAATATTTATATTATACCTTTATATAGGATAGACCATATTAATTGACATTACCAATCAACGTGTACAGTAGATAAGCAATAATTAATGTTGATGATGATATTTACGACTGATATTTGGAAAGAGTAATATATTATACAGATAATGAGGTACCGTAAGAGTTGATGTTGAACACCCACTCAATATGTTGTAATAGTATACATTAGATTTTTCACTACTAGTGACTCTAAACAGACAATACAAACGTTCAATGATACCCTAATCAAAATCTGTTATCTCTGTTCAGACCCATTTTACTTATCAAAGTAGAGAAAAGTAGTAGAGCAAAGTAATTATAAGGTAAAGTATACTATAGTCAGAATAGGATTTAAGCTGTGTAAGAGATGGATAGGCCTTTTTGTGTTGGAGTCCTATTAGTTACGTTGAGATGGGAAGAGAAAGACCCTTTTATACGGGTCGAATGAAGATAATGGAGACGATGAAGAAGATGGAATAGAAGAAGAAGAAGAAGAAGAAGAAGAAGTATATTGACCTATTCTCTTAAAGGGAATGGAAGGAAGATGGCTTTATCTCACTACCCTCCCTCAATTGTTACTCATCTCTATCTCTTTACCACTCCCTCTCCCTCTCTCTCTCCCTCCCTCTCCTTCTCTCTCCCTCTCCCTCTGTCTCTCCCTCTCCCTCCCTCTCCCTCTTACTATTGCCCCGTGCGCTCTGTATTCGAGCAGCGCTACATAATTAGATGAGGAGAAGGAAGAGGGGGGGGGGGGGGCTAAAGAGAGGATGAAAGATATGGAGATAGAGAAGATTCGAAATCTGTGTTGAGAGCCAACCATGATGACAAGAGACGATAACAGGCTAAGGAGAAGAAGAAGAAGAGGATGGTGGTATCTATTCGAAAAAGAATCAGTTTCAGATATGGATTGAATAAGGAGAACGAACTATGACTACTCACAGAATTCATTTGATTTTACATTACCAAATCCCTTCATGCCAACACACAATATTGGACACTTTGTAAAAAAATGTATTCCTCAGAAAAAATAATACAAAATAGAGAAAAGGGAACTAACATCATCTTCACTACCATTTCTAACAGCTGCTGTAGATCCACTCTCTGTGGGAGATATTGCGTCCTGGAATATTTTATTATTTTAAAACGTTTAAATATTAAAATTCATAAAGAAGGAATAAGTAATAAACACCTTTCGAATAGATTGAGTGGAAGAACTGGGAGCGACGTCTTTAGGAGAAGATTGAAGAGACTGAAATAATCAGAAGGTATTAATAAGGGCGATAAAACTTGTCCTAGTATCATAAAAACAACACTCCCTTATTTGTAAAATTTTTTGAATATTCTAAGAAAAAAATCTATGAATAACTCATATTTGTTTAAATCAGAGTATTTTTAGCGTTATGCTGTCATTTGTATCTCTATTTGAAAATATGTCTATCATATAGTTGTCTGGAATCGCTAAAAAGAGTCTATCACATAAGCAAGCTTATAAGGATGAGATCAGATCCATTTCATTAATTCCTCAGTACAAGATGTTAAGTCTCTCTGATTATACCTCTTGACTCTTAGATTCTCCATTGGCAGTCGCAGCCATCTTAGCCACGGTCTCTTCTAGAGTCGCCATGTTCAATGCAGCCCTCGTAGCCATTGTCCAACAGGCTGGAATGGACTTTACTTAATGACTTAAATTGACTTAGGATGATTTACGGTGATTTAACACATTGGGACTTGAGTCCAAATTGGTCAAATCAGAAAAGTGTATGCTCTCTAAGAAACGAGGATAATTTGTGAGAGAGACGACAAAAGAGATTATATTGAGAATGAATGAAAACGGACTAAGAGAAGATGATGAGGAAGAATAGTTAGAAAGGATTTATTGAAGAAGACAAAGTAGAGAGGATAAAGGAGAAAGAGTATACATTTAAGAGGTATATATCAAGGCTAGGATTTCCAATATTACGATTTTCCGACAATATTAAGGAAATTTCGAATTTCCGAAATTTTTATCGGAATATTCCGATTTTCTGATTTTCCGAAAATATTTTTCCAAATAGCTCTGGTATATACAATCTGAATATATAGATGATACGATCATTTTGGGATTCATAGCATATGAAGATTTTAATTCATTTACTGTGAAAATATAATTTGCAGTGAATGTCAAGAAATATGCAGCAGTGATTTTGATAATATCTTGATGAAATTTTGCATAAACTGCGATAATATGAAAAACATCTCGAGTATATTGTAGATTGTCAAATGAGTCTTCGCTGACGTATGAAGGCATAGTAGACGATAAGAAGAGGGTAAAGGGATATAGAGAAAGAATATAAAGAAAGAGAAGTTTATGGAGAATATGAAGAGTCTTCTGCCCCCTCTTGATTTGACTCTGTTACGACATCTAAGCATGAAAGATCTGAGAGAGGAAAGGAGAGGGAGAGAGGAAGAGGGAGAGGGAGAGGGAGAGGGAGAGAGAAAGAGGGAAAGGAGATAGAGAGGGTGAGAGGGAGAATATCCTTTCGTCTTTCGTCCTATAACGAACTTGCAGTCCATTTTGACGAAGACACAACTTGAGAGGCATATTGTGGGGGCATATAGTAGAAATAGATGTGATATGGGTAATAGAATACAATATAGAATAGATAGAATACGACAGGAACATGTAATGATACATGCAGTCGTAGAGGAACAGGGAACATACATAGCAGAGAAAGTTCAACTTAATGGGCTTATGATAGTTTATGGAACAAGGAGCAATGTTATTTTAATCGAGTTGTTATGTACAATAACTGCGTCAGCTTGAAGCTTATAAGAATTAGCGATTTATTTTGTATTTTTCGCGAAAGTTTGTCCATCTCTCACGTATTTCGATCTCAATTAGCATCTGTACCAAATAAGAATGGGAGATAAGGTCAAGGTCAAATTTTACAAAATTACACGTCTCATCGTCTGGCAAAAAAAAACAAGAGGGAACCAAGATATGAAAAGCAGACATGGGTAGAATTGACAAAGTTCGTAGAATAGCCTGGAGAGAACTGAGACTGACGAGCTGTGAAAAAAAGATGGTGGTTGGATGAGTGAGTAGTGTTCGAGGGAAGAGGAAGAAGTAGAGAAGGAGAGGGAATGATATGGATGAAGAGATTATTATTTGAATACAATTTACATGAAGTTCATCAAAATGAGATATGACAGATAAGAACGGAACCATTGAGAACAAAATGAAAACAATCACGTTTTCTATTTCAGAAGACATGTAATATATGTAATTTATAAGCGAATAAAATAAAAATAAGAAAACATCTTACTCGGTGTATCGGGCGGTCGTTCGGAGTAGTTGATTGGTCTTCCAACGATCATCTCCACGAATCGATCTTGTTGACGGAGTACTGTAGCTACCTTGAAACAATTTATTGATCATTCTAATCAGAAAAATCAGATCAGTTAAAATGCAAATGCGAATGAAGATTGATAGATCAGCAAAAAACGCTTTAATAATGAGTTGAAAGTTAGACAAACTTGTTGTGATGTCAATCCTTGTGTGGACATTGATCCAATATGAAGGATATGATCACCTGGTCGAAGACGATTATCCTATATTATTATTATGATTATCAATGACCATGAGTATTATAGTTAGAGTTATAGGTGAATATCAACATTCGATGATGAATGCATTAAAAAACATTTTTTTCCAGTAATACTAAAAAAATTGGACAGATCAGCTGATTTATGATATAGTATTTTCTGTGAGTGAGCGAGTATTACAGTTGAGATCTCTCTGATCTAGCACTCATTCTTTCATTAGGATATGTGCAGAACTATTTGCACAACACAATCAACCTAGACGACAAAATGATAACAAATTGAACAGTTTTTTTTTTGTTTTTTTCATTAGAAAAATAAAAAAAGTCGGTAGAAAAAACAAAATATGGACAAAAATGAATATGAGTAAACCTTAGCCGCAGGTGATCCAGGTAAAACAGTCTTAACGACTACTCCTGTAGATGCACCACCAACGATACCGAATCCTGAAAAAAAAGAAATATTTCGTCATACAATTTCATATTTTATACACGATAAATCAGTATATTTATTTCTGACTTGCTACAAGGATTTTAAATGGGCAATAAATGATGGTATATTATATCTAAATGATGCGTCCCATCACAAGATCATTCCACAATTTAAATACCAAACAACACTCATATCACAATTCTTGATGAACTTAATTCGATATATTTCAGTGGTACATCATGTAAAATCACCATGAGGTGTAAGGAATTCGTTATTTTCTAATGATCATAATTTCTGTGGACTATACTAAATAGACGAATTTGGACCCTAACATAATATTATGTTGATTTGAAAATATGACATCCCTAACAGACAAGCCATTTTAAAATAAAAGTCAATGCGAAAATATTTCGATGCCAGGGAGAACAAAGTTATATGTACATAAAACAATTCATTGTGCAGAGAGAGATTACAAAAGTGATCGTATTTTCACGATGCAGAGGTCACGATTGTTGCTCAAAAGTGATGAATGAAGAAATTTTCGAAACAATTTAATAAATAATTAAAATGTATCATACCTAATCCACCTTCATCCATTGGTAATCGTATCACTTCCACTTGACAATACTCTCCGCTCAACTGAAATTATTATCATATTTTTTTGTTTAATAATCAAGTTGATTTTTTCCCAAACTATAGAGTTTCAGTTGCACACATTCTATTGGTGAAATCGCTTCCCGGTAACGGCAAGCAAATTGGAAAGACTATTCTAGACAGCAAAGATAAGTTCAATTCGCTCTGGGAGAATACAACAAATTCTCTATCATTCTGATAACAACCTCTATTCTTCTCTCAACTAATTTTTAATTTGGAAACAATCTATCATCGTTTAAGTTGCATAACACACACTTTTTATAATTGAACGTTTTATTGCAAATCATCAATTTTATTCTTTTATCATATGTCTATAATGGAAGTCATTTCTTTAAATTCAAAATAAGTCCTTTACTCCTTCTTCCCTCTTCTCTCTTCCGTCTCTTCTCTCCCTCTACTCTTCTAAATCCACTTGGGACCTCTTTAAGGTCCTTTTTAACAAATCCTAACCCATTTGAAACGCCATCGCGACTATTCTTCCTCTAGTGTGATTTCATATTCGTTCGATTAAAAAGTCTGCGCACCCATTTGGTCTCGACGGGATTACCATCGGTATACTGTAATACACTACCGTAACCTGATATGAGTGAATGGTCAGTTTGGTGGCAGAACCAGCAGATGGAAGGAATAGGAGCATTGTTAAAGAAAAGAAGATGACGACTTTGGATAAGATGAGGAGGAAGAAGAAGAAGTGGGCTAAGATTGTGACTTCTATGAGAGGCAAAAAGGAGAGTGAGAAAAGTCATGAGAGAGAGAGGGGGAGAGGGAGAGATAAAGGGGGAGGGAGAGGGAGAGGGAGAGAAGTAGAGGGAGAGGGAGAGAAGGGGCAAAGAGCGCAATCGGATTCAAAGTTTAGCAGCAGTTTAGGGATTCTGCCAAGTGGAGAAAAGAATTGAGATGAGTAAGAAATCATTGATGATATGAATAAGAATGACCTTTTCTGGTCATTCTTATACATTATCATCAATGATCTACATTATGATATTTATCACTAACCTTTTCTACTTCACTTCCATGTTTTTATTGAATTAGCGCTAATTGAATTTTGAACAATGTTATAAGTACGAAAGGAATGAAGGCGAGGGTGAGGTACTTGAGCTTACAGATTACATATTGAATCAAAAGATCAAAGATCATAGTTCAGTGTTCAGTACTGAATAATCAAAGACTAAATTTGACCTTCTGTGCAAACGGTGGTTTCTTCTTCGTAGATGTAGCCATTTTACTAGAATAAAAAAGATAATGAAGAATATGATAAAGAGAACCGATTGAGAGAAAAGAGAAGAAGAATAAGGAGACAATTGGGGACTTGAACGGAGAGAAGGAGAAGAAGAAGATAAGAGGATGAAGAGGGAGGTTGGAAGATAAAGAAAGGAAGAGTACCAACTTCTATCTCATATATTTCATGAAAAACAACTTCTTATGGAGAGGGACTTATAATGAGGATTGAATGAAGTAAGAGATGGAATGATATCTCATAATACTCACAACAAGGATATATTTATATGATGAAATAGATGATATATGTCCTTAATGGGATGATAATTACTTCAAAAATCATATTGGCCCTTAAATGGCGAAGGTGAATAAATCAATAAGGACGGTTATATGAAGTGCGGATACCGTTTTTCAATAAAAAAAAGATGGAAAAAAGGTAAAAATATAGAATTCGTATGATAGATTTAACGAGAAGATTTTGATGAACAAGAGGATGAGTTGTATGAAGTGATGAAGATGAGGAAGGGTGAAAGGATAGAAGGAGAGGGAGAGAGGGAGGGAGAGAGGGAGAGAGGTGGAGAGGGAGAAGGAGAGGTAGAGGGAGAGGGAGAGAGAGGGAGTGGGAGGGAGGTGGGGAGAGGGAGAGGGAGTAGCAGAGGGGAGAGGGAGAGGGAGAGAGATGGAGAGAGGGAGAGGAAGAGGTAGAGAGGAAGAGGGAGAGGTAGAGGGGGAAGGGAGAGGGAGGTAATCTGAGACTGAGTCGCGGTCGTTTCGACGGATAAAGGGGAGATATCGGATAGAACATAGCACTATAGGAAGTGGAATTAAAGATGTAAAGACTAATCTGTTCAGTTCAATACCAATACAGACATCTTCTAGGAATTAAAACTTCCGTTATTTAGCAGCAGCAGCAGTACATATATTATTATTATTGTAGAGAGGAGGTTGAAGGGGGAAGAGGTTAGTGAGAGGAGAATAACGAAAATAAATTGTGAATGTTGACACTCCATCAATCATTTCTCCTTTGTTCTTCATTTTTATTCCCATGAGAAGACGTTCTATTTAATACGGTATGGGAGGTCTCAATAATACTATTGTCATATTCAATGGAAACGAGTAATTCATCAAAGAATGTTCATAAATATCTCTAACTTTTCAGTGCCTCGCTGTTATTGGAAAAATGCGACTGAAATATGCAAATTTGTATCCTCCAGGGCATTCTGCAAAAAAAGAGGAGCAACACGAAAACATCTTGACTTTCGAACACGTTTCATTCTTAAATCCAAGGATGGCAGAATATAAATACTTTTTTATTAATTAAGAGAACATTAAATATTATCTTTATTAATAAAAAGTGAGGTGTATAGATAATGTCTTAAACCACTTCTAAATGGCAGAACCTAGAGAATCATCTTCACCACCATCATGTCTTCACGCAAAAGAGCATTTTAAAACTTTTTTTCTATGTTGCATATGTCATCGGTAAATTTCAGATGCCATTTTCTTGTTCAATTCTAATAAATTTTCAATAAATCATTCTTTCACCACATGTTTATCTCTTACACCCCTCTTGCATCTCTTACATATGAAATATATCTATATATTCCATGTTCTTTCCCTTTTTACACGAATCAAACATGACTAAAGGATAGAAGGACTTCAAACTTGAGATTGAACGATTCAGCCCGAACGTGGCCTTCGGAATCTCTCCTTCTTGGATCTCTCTCTCTCTTCCTCCTCCTCCTCCCTCTCTCCCTCTCTCTCTCTCCCTCTCCCTCTCCCTCTCCCTCTCCCTCTCACTATCCACTCACTCCAAATTGCATCTGAAATAGACCTCGTCTTCCGACCATTCAACATCGCCTCACAACGAGAATTGGTCATAAAAGAGAAAAAAGAGCGATAGAAGATGAGAGAGTGTTCAGAATGAAGAGAGAACAGAGAAAGAGGAGAAGAAAATGAGATTTGAATAAATCACAAGAGTACATTAGGACGACCAAGGAATAGGAAGAGAGATCAAGGAGAAGTGAGAGGGTCTAGAGAGGGAGAGATAGAAGGAGGAAGAAGGAGAGAGAGAGGGAGAAAGAGAAGGAGAGGGAGGAGGAGAGGGAGAGAGTAATAGAATAGTAAGAGATGAAGAGGACACTGAATGAAGGCAACGGTAACGAGATCTGATTAAAGAAGAGAGGAAGAAGAAGGAATTAGTGACCACATCTACATATACACTGATCTATCGTTACCATCAATCATATCAATCATATCGATGAACAATAAGATCGATCCGTTAGCGCAAGTGACCCTTCAGTGGTGGAACTACATAAATTAGTTTGAGAAGAACAGTTACCGGAATATTTATAAGAAACCAAATCACTTATCCCAATTTCATGAAAGATCAAAGATCAACTAACCACCATTGTTTTTCTAGTTCGTAGTAGGGCAAGAGCGAGAGACGCACGCGCCGTGCGCGCTTTCTCCGCGGCTGCCGCGTACTCGGTGAGATGTCCGTTACCAGCAGGAGTAAAGAGGATGGGTGGATGATAAGATGCGGATGAAGTGTCCGCGTGCGGATAAGGACGCGGAGGGGCGGATGGAAGGGAGAAGGTGGCAGCGAGTACACAGTCGCCAGTTCGAATACGATTATGCCACCTGAAGTGAAAGATGGATGAATATCTACAAAAAGAGAACAAAGAATTGATTTATTTATTTGTCGTACACTAGAAGGATGTTTCAACAAGTACAAGATGTTCGAGTGCAAGAAATATGAAATATCAAAATTATTATAAGTGAGAGAAATGGAAATTGGGGAAGAATTGATATCTCAGAAACTGTTACCATTTATTTCAGCGGAGTATGAATATTTTTTCGATTCTCAGAGTCTTAATCTAGAGTTTCTGTTAGAAAAAAAATTACTTTGATGACTAAAGAAAATGAACTAGAATTTCAATTGATAAGAAAATACAATTAAAAAGCAAATCACACTAGTCCGAAAATGTGAATTTCAAAAAAAATTACAGCACACGTGGTAAAGCAAAAAAAGGTTTTGAAAATTGTGGAAATTCGGTAATAGGTATGACGACAAAGGGCTAATAAGTCATTTCGCTATGGGATAGATGAGATGGGTGCTAACTTCTCTCTTATCACCTAACATTCGCACAAGAAGTATGTGTGGGATTTACATCAATGTTCACGGAAATTTTCCCTTCTAGAAATTTTAGTAGATATTTTATTTCATTTTCGTTTGTCATTAAGAAACTTTTAATCCTTGAAACTATGATTAAGACGTTGATAATCGAATAATATTCATACTCCGCAGAAATAAATTGTGCGTCCAAATGCGCCCAACAGGAACACAAGTCGATCGATCTGTACGGTATATCAGCGATTGCTGTTTATCTTGAACATGACGAAAACATGAGTCGGCTCGAGATTTTATACGGTCAAAAGATCATATAAATCTTTATGAACTATGACTTCAATGATCACAAACTTATAAAGAACAAATAAATAGTATTTGATATAAAGATACAATTAATGAAAATGTTCATAGAATATAGAGGAAATAGTTCTCACTCGGTGAAATTCAAACTTCACGACATCGTTTAGAGAACTTTATTACATTTTTGTCGTAAAAGCGATTTAAATATTCGTTATTCTACAATTTCGGCCGTTTTTTTTCTTTTTTGGAGTGGAGTAGGAATAGAAGAAAAGTGGGAAGTAAGTGAGACGAGCCTTACTCGTTTTACAAAGTTAGAAGGACTTTTTAGTAGTGTGAGAGACTCACAGGTGGAGAAGAGGATGAAGGAGAGGATGAGGGAGAGAGAGAGATGAAGAGAGGAAGAGAGGGAGAAAGAGAGGAAGAGGAGAGGGAGGGAAAGGAAGAGAAGATGGAGAAATTGAGTGATAATAAGTATGTACAACACGCAAAATATCTCGGAAAAGATTCAAATGCAGGGATTGAATAAATGAAATAAAATGTATGAGGAGTAAGATTAAGATATTGTATTAAATAGTGAATATTTTCTCTCTCGTTATGTGTCTTTTCTCATCCAAAGTGATCAATCTTTTGTGGTTGTGAATGAATGAAAACCATAGCAAACGAAGAAGCTATTTGTTCTATTTTCATTCCATTATAAAGAGAAAAAGAAGAAGAAGAAGGGAAAGAGGTTTATGATGTGAAGTAGAGAAAAAGATGAAAGCATAACAAACTTGGAAGAAGCAATGAACATAAAAAGACTTGTATTAATTGATAGACAAACAAACAAACGCGCAGCGAGCATAACCGAAACTGCAACTTTAAATATTTTTTAAACTCAGATAGCAATCGCATTTCTTCATTGAAGTTCATTGACTATGAGTGTGTATAGATCCGAAAGTAATTATGAAGTAATGGAGTGAAATAGATGAAATATAAAAATCGAATTGAGCTGAATAATAATAGAATAAACTTCAATATCGAACACATAAAAATATTCTTGTTTTCTTTGTAGCATCCGCAATGACATCTTCTTGTTTCCAGATTGTTCAGAAACGTGCAAATACTAAATCAGTGCGGAGAAGGTTTGTCATGTTCCTATGCAAGTGCATTTTGTACGAACAATAAAAATAATAATTAAATGATGATTGTAATGAGAGAATACTTGGAATATGAAGAAGATAAACAATCTAATCAACTGCAATGATTGATCCATTCTATGATACACAAAGAATTGAAATGAACTAATTCTAAGTTGGAATGAATAATATCGAATATTTTTTTGCTTGATCATTTTACAAACAAAATATTCTTTAAATGATGCATATAATATATCTCTTGAAATATAAACAACGACTGACCGATTGCATTGAACATAACAAAACTTGAAGAAATTAATGAGGTAAGAAAAAAAGAGATTTGTAAAAGGAGGTATGGATGGATTAGATCTAGAATCTATCAATATAAACTATTAGGAAAAGTGAAATAGTGAGAAGTCGGAAGGTGATGACGTTTTAGAATGATGACCAGTGGATGGAATATGAGAAGAGTTGACGAATTAAGATAGAGAGGGAGAGAGAGAGGATGAGTGAGAAGGGGAGAGGGAGAGGGAGAGAAGGGGAAGAGGGAGGGGAGAGAATAAGAGAGAGGTAGAGTAGGAGAGAGATAGGAGAAGCAAAATGGCGACATGGTTACGTTGTGGCTATCGATCAGTAAAAAGAAGAAGAGGAGACGGAAGAAGACACGAAAAATGAGTTGCCCTCTCTGAAGGAGAGAAAAATATTTAGAAAGAGGGGGAGAGGGAGAGACAGAGAAAGAGAGAGATCGCGAGGAAATGAGTCTTTCATTCTCTCTCTCAAGTTCTGCAGTCATGTAGTATGAGTCTCTCTTTCACTTACCCGATGTCCCTCTTCCCCTCTTTCTCTACCCCTCCTTCTCTCTCTCCTCTCTCTCCCCTTCCCCTCTCTCCCTCTCTCCCCCTCTCTCCCCTTCCCCCTCTCCATCTATCTTCATCGTTTACTCCCTCATTACTCTATCTCTTTCATTTATGTTCTCTCTTTTTCCTCCACTGAGGCTTGTATCGAAGATAAATATTATTTCTCTTTTTTATCTTGCTTTATTCTATTTTCATATCCTTCTATTTTGAAATGATCAAAACATATTAGATCATGATTATTTTCTTTATGGTCCCTGAGGTATCATTGAAATTCAATTGTACCAAGTACCACTGTTAGGTAAGTAATTGATAGAGACAAATAAACTTCCCGAAGTGGATGTCCCTGTAGAGTACTTCCTTACAAAGTAGTCAATACTTAGAATAGAGTGAAGACAAAGAGTAAATCAAATGAATAAGACCATTCTTCGCTCGATTCACCACTAGTTACTCCCGAAGATAAAATCAACAAACAAAAATTCAAGAATTTCATGCCAAAGTAATCTATTTTCTGGTAAGCAAATGCAGTTTGTTTAAAAAAAAGACCACTTTATGGTTTGGAACTATTTTGTATTCAAGTTGATCTCATACATTTCCAATGATTATTCTTGATATTTAAAGAGAAGAAAAGGATGTCATGCATCCATTAATACTTCCATCATGTACTCATATATCTTTCCTTATTCTCCTCTCACCATTTCTTACTCTTTCTCCCTCTCTCCCTCTCCTCTCTCTCTCTCCCTCTCCCTCTCTCCTCCCCTCCTCTCTCCCCTACTACTCATCCGATTTCATTTCCTCACTTGGAGTACACTTCATAATGGAACTGCATCACGCACCAAAGTCCGAAGAATCTAAGAGATGAGGAAGAAGATGAAGAAGAAGAAGATGAAGATGAAGATGAGAGTAATAGAATGAGAGCAATGAGAGGAAGAGAATAAACAAAACTATGTGAAATATGTTATTTAGTACAGTGCAGCAATGATTCATTTTGTTGTTTCAAGGACTTGTATCACTGTTTTCTAAACCATTTATAATATGATATGACAGGAAGGAAGAAAAGATGGAAAAAGTGAATTATGAGTAGTGATGACATCCATCACTACATGCATTTAGTAAAGAGAGGAGGAGGAGGAGAAGGGAGAGAAGGCGAAGAGAGAGGAGAAGGAAGGTGGAATGAAGTCAAAGAAACTATGAAACGGTTGCGTGTTCAACCTTTTTCCCTCGAACTTATCAATATCTATGTCTGTTTCTTCATTCTCCTTCTACAGTGCGCGACATAATGATAAGACACCCCTAAAATTTCGGGATTCTGACCGAATGGCGAATGAAAATCAAAAGAGGTATATACCATTTGTATCCACTCTTTGGATAACTAAGGTAGCCCACGTATGAGGAAATTTAATTTCCCGGTCAACGAGAAAATAATGATTTTCCGAAATTTTACCGCGACATAATGATAAGACACCCTGATTTTTTTCATGAAGTGTAATTTTTTTCAAACTTCTGCATAACAGCAATAGGGCAACCATAGGTTAATAATCGATGTTATGGCCCATTCTCGAGATTAGGCCAAAGGTGCGATTGGATACGCTTCCATAGAGGGCAGAAAACAATTTCCGCTCGATGTCGTCCCACTCCTTTTTGATGAAAGCCTTCAATTCGGCATACTGTTTGTTGTTCTTGTACACACGACGAACCATGATGCCCCATATGTTCTAAATGTGGTTTATATCGGGGGAACACGTCGGGCATGGGAAAACAGGGATGTTCTTGACTGCGAACAATGATTTCGAGGGGTGTTGGCATGAATGGATGCAGTGTCTTTCTTCGAGACCAGATGGTGGGCACGGTTCTTGCTCATCAACACAACAAGGGTAGTCTGGTGCATCATGTGATACTCCGGATAGTCCATCCTGCTGGAGCTGAAGGAGATGGGCGGCATGTCAAAATTTAGGAACCCGCCCCAGTACGGTACATTATATTTTTTTCAAAAATTTTCAAATTATCGGTTTCTGATTGCATTCACTGATAAGAACAAGTTCAACCCTTATATTCCTGACGGCTATAATTGCTTCTGACATGATTTTCTCAACGAACCGTGTTATTTCAGCTGCAGGAACTTCGGTCATGTTCTGGGCGCGTTCTTAAAATTCAACAAGCCACCCATCTCCTTCAGCTCCAGCAGGATGGACTATCCGGAGTATCACATGATGCACCAGACTACCCTTGTTGTGTTGATGAGCAAGAACCGTGCCCACCATCTGGTCTCGAAGAAAGACACTGCATCCATTCATGCCAACACCCCTCGAAATCATTGTTCGCAGTCAAGAACATCCCTGTTTTCCCATGCCCGACGTGTTCCCCCGATATAAACCACATTTAGAACATATGGGGCATCATGGTTCGTCGTGTGTACAAGAACAACAAACAGTATGCAGCCGTTGCAGAATTGAAGCTTTCATCAAAAAGGAGTGGGACGACATCGAGCGGAAATTGTTTTCTGCCCTCTATGGAAGCGTATCCAATCGCACCTTTGGCCTAATCTCGAGAATGGGCCATAACATCGATTATTAACCTATGGTTGCCCTATTGCTGTTATGCAGAAGTTTGAAAAAAATTACACTTCATGAAAAAAATCAGGGTGTCTTATCATTATGTCGCGGTAAAATTTCGGAAAATCATTATTTTCTCGTTGACCGGGAAATTAAATTTCCTCATACGTGGGCTACCTTAGTTATCCAAAGAGTGGATACAAATGGTATATACCTCTTTTGATTTTCATTCGCCATTCGGTCAGAATCCCGAAATTTTAGGGGTGTCTTATCATTATGTCGCGCACTGTATCTCCTTTTAGTATTCATAGTAGAAATTGGACTTGGAATGGGATAAAAGAAGATGATACACTAAATGTGTGTAGGATGAGGACAAATCGGAGAGATTTCAGTGTGATGAAAAGAGATGATGGAGAGGGAGAAGAAGAAGGGAGAGGGAGATGGAGGAGAAGAAGGGAGAGGGAGAGGGAGGAGAAGAAGGGAGAGGGAGAGAGGAGGCAAAGATATGAAAGAGGATAGATATGGAGAGGAAGAAAGTGATATTGGTATCGTCAGAAGGATGGGGGAATAAATGATATGGCAATGTCTCTCACACTCCAATATTGAATGTATTGTGTGAGAGAAAACGAATAACTCTATGAGAATATTGAAAGGATGGATGAGATAGAGATATATCTGTGATACTTTATGTTGAACTAATGATCGTTAAGGTATATTGTGGAGATGAGGAGAATTGAGGAGAGAGTGACTAGAGAGAAAGAGGGAGAGAGAGGGAGAGAGAGAAAGATAGAGAGAGAGAGGGGGGGGGAGGTGAGGTGAGGATATAAAGAGGTAGCATTGACATCTTCATGTCAAACGGGCTTCATTCGCTGTCTCTCTTTCATGTGTCTATCTCAACGTTTTCAATCTCTCCCTCTCCCTCTCCCTCTCCCTCTCTCTCTCTCTCTCCTTCTCTCTCTCTCATCTCCACACCTTCTACTGATTCTCAAAACGTGCTAAACTCTTGAAGAAAACATTCTTGATGTATTTAGTGGAGTGGAAAAGAGTCGTCTTCCTCTTCTTCTTTCTAGAATACATTGTATAAACATTTATTTTAGACACGAGACAATTGAGGGACTAGTCCATAGCTATGGTCATTCTATTCAATTGAAAACACTTCAAGGAATACCCCAAGATATCTCCGTTCTCTACCATTGAGAAATATTACAAACGGACTCAAATTAGCATGACCTTTAACGAAAACATTTAAGAGCTGCATGATCAGGGGCACTGTACTCAGAAATTTGTAAAAACGTTGTCAGAATCAGATGTATAGAAAACATACACTGTTCAAGCCATGGAATCAAAAGTTTTAAGAGAAGACAAAGGAAAGTGATAAATAATATAAGAAGAACTGGCAATATTAGTCTGACAAAGTAATCGAAAATTCGAAATCACTGGCATGGTCAAAAATTATCGTAGAGTTATTACTAATGTCAGATGTCATTTGAATCGGCAAGGAAGTCAGACCGGAAATTCGTTGAGAAAACTGCCAAATATTTCTGGGCTTCGAAAAAATCGATAATGAATATTTTTTTACAAAATATCGAGTTTTGAACCTATCCATAAACGTGCATGTGATTTAATTTTTTATCGATTTTTCCGAAGCCCATAAACATTTGAGAGCTTTTCTCAACGGATATCCAATCAACTCCATCCCAATTTGCATATACCATTAGTCATAACTCCACGATAATTACTGGTCATGCTCTTGTTATCGAACGAACCCAAATCCTCAAAAATGAAAGAGACCAGATAACAACCTCCAGTAGAGAAAATTGATGAGAGAGCAATTGGAAATGAGGGAGTTGAGAGTGAATAATATATAGGAAGTGAATGAAATGAAGTGAACACCACCAATGAATTGATGAAGAGTGGAGGAGGAGTGGGAGAGGAGGAGGAGAGGGTGAGGAGGAGAGGGAGAGTAGGAGAGGGAGGGGAGGGGAGGAGAGGGAGAGAAGGAGAGGGAGAGGAGGAGAGGGAGAGGAGGAGAGGGAGATGAGCAGAGGGAGGGGAGGGGAGGAGAGGGAGAGAAGGAGAGGGAGAGGTGGAGAGGGAGAGGAGGAGAGGGAGATGAGGAGAGGGAGGGGAGGGGAGGAGAGGGAGATGAGGAGAGGGAGGAGAGGGTAGGAGAGGAAGAGGAGTGGAGGAGAGAGTGGTAGAGAGAGAGAGGGAGAGAGAGAGAAGTGATATAAAGGAGAGGAGAGAGACGGTCGAGAGCGTGCAGGCTTCTCCTAACGAAGTAATTGTCTGATGAGCAGTGGAAGAGAGAGATGAGAGGGAGAGGTTAAGAGAGGGAGGAGGAGGAAAGGGAGAGAGGGAGAGAAGGAGGGGGATGGATGAAGAGGGGGAGGGAGAATGCCAATCGGAAAACATGGACTATGCGTGTGTGGGGGTTTGTAGAGGGTTAAATGGGTAGTGAAGAGGAATGAAAAGAAGGAAGATGAAGAATGACAATCAAAGGTATTATTAATGGATTTAAAAACATTTTGTACATCACAAGTGAGGATAAATCATTGTCATTCCTTATGATCATTCATTTTGTCTCTTTCAACAATGAAGAATTCTCTCTGTCACATAGAAAGGATCAACTCGTAACATGGATTGAAGCAGATGAAACGATATGAATCATCAAATAGTATAGTTAATAGAATGTACTAATAGCGATCACCCGCCGGACTTTCTAGGCCTTGAATAACAGCTTGTACCTTTTACATTTTTGATAGAATTCATATGGAAATGGTTAAGATCTCTTGAAGGGAAAGATGAATGGTTATATGCCGACTCTCGTTCACTTGTAGAAGATTGATGAATTGAGAGGGCAAAAGATGGAGAATAATGAAGGGAGAAAGAGAAAAGACAGAGATTTACTCAAGAAAAATGGAGTAAATGGAGGAAAAGAAGGAACAGATGTAGAAGATGAATGAGATGAATATGAGAGTGAATGATGGAAAGAGAAGATGGATTGAGAGTTAGATAATAGTATGAATAGATAGAAATACCATTGAAAGTTATGGCAGATAACGTTTGAAGTTAAAAGATTGATATGATGAATGAACAAAATCAAGGAAAAAGCATTATAACGAATATTTATTCTGCAATACCTCTCTTTTGCATTTGGTGGTCCGACAATCTTGATATGCGTTCTTTCCTTCTCATCAACTACCGTAATCTCTTCCAACACTTCTGGTGCGCATTCGGATACGTCGATCTCGACGTACACCACTTTCTGTAACAAAGGTAATTTGATCTCAATAATAATATGAAAGTAATTTACATAGATGTCATAAAAAAATTTATATGCTAATAACTCTTTGCACATAAATACATTTCATAGAATAGTGTTATCCTCCCACATCCCTACACATCGTCAATGACAATCACGGCAAACACTAATAAAATTATAAAATAACTAATAAAATGTGAGTATTAATGATTGATTACTTGATTCTGATTGACAACTCCAATTAAATGTTCCTTCAGGCTTTTTCGTAATCCTTCAATGGAGATAGATGAAGGAGGATGAGGAGGATTGACAGTTGATGTCGACGAAGCACCTAGAGATCAAAGATTAATGATCAAAGATCAAAGATCAAACATGATCCTGCATAGAATATGAAAGTTGCGTTTCAGTTTGGTTGAGTTTTCTGCTTTTCCGTTGTGGGAGGACCTCTCACGCCACCCATAGATTTTCACTTTTTTCTCCTTTGAGGTAGAAAGCTGATTGTGATATTTTAAATATATATGTAAGTCAATGGCGGAATATGAAAAGTGAAACAAGTTAAGCTATATCTAGTCTGGGCGCTTCAGGCGGAATTCCTGATTCTGCAACTACTCTGGTATTTTGCCACTTAAAGTCTACTTAAACTTTCCCACTTTAAGTAGACTTTAAGTAAACTTAAAGTGAGACGTAAGTCTACTTAAAGTGGTGTGGTATACTGTAATGCATTTCGTCAAATGTTCTTTCACTTAAAGTTTACTTAAAGTCTACTTAAAGTCTGTGACGTAGTTTAAGTAGACTTTAAGTGGCAAAATACCAGAGTACCTATATTTTTGAAAATATTTTTGACATTGTTTGCAAGTAGTATCAGCTTTTCCGGCATAACATGTGAGAACGTCTTTAATTCATCACAGCTGTGTCCTAACACGAAATTTTTTTATTCAAATTTATTTTAAAGATGTTAATTCTGTCATCAGTAATCTGCTAATTTTGAGATAAACTTTATTGAAAGAGCAATGTGATATTATAGATTGAACAAATGTCCTAGAACCGTATATTGATACATTGTATAATACAGATATTAGTAAAAATATCACATTCTACTTAAATTCAAGCTATTTGGTTTGACAAAGAATGCGGCCCAAATCACGGTACAGTTTCTTTACTTTATCCAGCTCAGTATCAGAGAGAAGATATAATAAGAATTTTCGAAGACAAAGGATTACTAACAAGAGAATAAATGTTTGTATTCTTATTACCCATTCATCCTTTTATGGTGTACGGGCATCACCCGAGAAAAATAAGGAAAGAGAAAATATTGAATACAAAGCGGTCTTTCTCCTACTTTGGAGTAATACTTCTACACATTAATCATACAAATGAGTGAAAGATCAAAGATCAAAAAGTGATATCATCACTAACTTCCTTTCTTCGAACATGATTTGGGAGTAACCAATCCTCCTTCTGATTCATTCTCTTGTTTTTGTCCTCGATTACCATTCGATCCATTTCCAATCGGAGTCTATAAACGAACATATCGAATATTAACTTGTATTTTTTTTATAATACAATGATGATCGTTTAATGTATATCAACTGTATTATGCCTCGTCATATCACAAAATATTGTTGAAATACAAAATATCCTTAATTAATTGAGATGTTTTCAGTACTTATTACTTATTGAATAAAGGAAAAGGGATTAGTGATTGATTCTGATCGGAAGATAAACTAACTGATTGAGTCTTCTTTCTGAATAAGGGATGATTAAGGATGCTCTCGAGTTTGGCGATATCATCCACTACCTGAAGAGATAAAAAAATCAAAGATCAAAGATAAATGATCAAATAGATTCCGATGGATACATGCACTACAACTAATGCTGCAGAAAAAAATATTAATTGGCGTTAACCGTTAACACTATAATTAGTTAGAACAAGGTTATAAATAATATTGTATTTGAACAACGATGATTATTGTTTCATCTCAAAAGTGTTCGATTATTTCTATTCACTATTTAATCCATTCAAATCAATCGTTCACAGTTCTCGTTGATAAACGATTCTCTTTGCAAAAATGGTTTTTTTTGTAAAAACAGACTTTTAGAAATTATGGTTTTTTTTCGAAAGGTTAAACTGCGAATTCGTTCATGAAGATTTTAACATTATTAGTAATGTCTAAAATTTGATGGCTAACCTCCTTAGACTGAACTCTCGTTCGCAATTCCGCCAGAACCTTGCGCACCCGTTCTTCATCTAAATTACATATGATTAATAACGTTAAACCGAGAACATTAACACTCATTAGCATAAAACTACTCATAAGAATGCAGAGAGCGTTATCGAGGATAAACAATCAAGAGTAATATTTTGATTCATATTATCAATCGAAAATATGAATAAATCAATAAATACCTGTCTCGGTCATCCCATTGACACATC
The DNA here is from genome assembly GCA_943737045.1 of Parapristionchus giblindavisi. Lineage (NCBI taxonomy): Eukaryota > Metazoa > Nematoda > Chromadorea > Rhabditida > Diplogasteridae > Parapristionchus > Parapristionchus giblindavisi. The sequence goes on along the minus strand of CALSFV010000213.1, from coordinate 152,864 downwards.
GATCGATTATTGATTACTGTAGTCAGGGAGAAGGATACTGTAATCGCCTAATATTTAATGAAGTCGAAAAGAATGGAGCAATATGAACATCATGGAATATAAATAATTTATATTTTAAGTAATATGATAAAGTAAACTAAAATCAATCAATAAATTAAGAGTGAAATTGTACAATTTAAAAGAAAGAAGAAATTGAATGATAATAATGATTACTATAATACTAGAGATATGAAGATAAATTAAAATAGAGGATATGAATGAAAGAAGAAGATAATACTACAGCAAAAAAACAGAGGAGAAGAGAAGATAGATAGAGATAGGAGAATAAAAGACATCTATCAGTGATATACAAGCATCCATCAGTCAATGAGAAAGGATAGAGGATAGAGAGATAGAAGAGGGAGGAGGAGAGGGAGGAGGAGAGGGAGGAGAGGGAGGAGAGGGAGGAGAGGAGGAGAGGGAGGAGAGAAGTGTGGAGGAATGAGAGGGAGAAGAAGCAAAAAACAAATCGACAACGGATCAAGCGATATTCAGTGGAAGAAGAGCAATACAGATAAAAACAGATCGAGAGAGTGAAATGAAGAAGAGATTGATGAATTAGACAATGTGGAGGGGAGAGAGAGAAGAGGAGAGAAAAGATGGTGGAATGATGATAGAGATATGATCAAGAAGAAGTAAAGATGGAGGAAATGCCAGTTGGTGTGGCTAGTCCTCAACTACAGCTGAGACTCTCTCTCTATCCCTCTCTCTCTATCTCTCCCTCTCCCTCTCTCTCCCTCTCCTTCCCTCTCTCTCTCTCCCCTCTTTTTCTCCGTCTAGGACCATTGTCTTTCTTCTCTAGCACATCGATTATCAGGACGAATGGGGAATTAATGATAGCACTCATCGGAAGTGATAGATCTATGGATAGTTGGATAGGGAGGAAGGAGAGGAAGGAGGGAGGGGAGGAGAGGAAGAAGAGGAAGAGGATGGAGATATTCAGAGGAGGATACTATTGAGATGAATAGAGGGCAGAGAGAATGAGAGAAATTATGAGAAGAGATATGAGAGAGTGAGAAAATGAGTGATGGAGGATATTATGAATAGTGAAGAGGTCGAGATAATGAATACCAACGCTTCTCCAATATAAAAATAGATTGAATGTAGTTTTTTTTTAAAGATGAACTGAAGTTTAAGGATTATGATATTGATGGGGCTAAATAAACTATATAATAAGGAGTTTAATCCTAAAAGTAAAGGATCAAAGGAGAGATAATGATGTGAACAAATGAAGGTAATTAGGAATAGTGTAAAATAAGAAGAGAATTGATGATTATTCACACTATTCATAGATATATTTAGAGAGAAAGGGATGGATGTATTATAGTACAAATCAAATCAATTAGACATCGCTCACATGTACAAAGGAGGAAATTTATCAGAACATTTTGACGTAATAATATCAAAAATACATATAGATATATGGAGAACGGGATTGTGAAAAAGGTAAGGACAGTGAATATAGCCTATGGATATTTATTCAATAATAATCCTCCAATTACTTCTATTCAGCATCTACTAACCTATCGTTCCCGTGGATTTACTACTGGAACTAATTTCCATATTAATTTTGTAATATGTTGCGTGAAACGCAATGTAGAGGGATGTGAAGATATGTCCCCATCCCTCTCCCCTTCTTCCTCCTCCCCCCCTCCTCCCCTCCTCCTCTCTCCTCTCCTCCCCTCTACCCTCTCATTCCCTCGTTTCTCGGACCCTCTAGGGACGTCTCACTCTTTTCCTACAATCAGATTGTGAATAGAGTGGATGGATATAGACACCATCATTGATAGAAAGAACGATGAATAAATGATTATGTGATAGAAGAATTTGAATGACTTTTAAAGTTTGCATAAGAATATGTACAGAAAAAATGTTTTGTAGCACAGTTCATTTACAAATATTTATGTAAAAATCAATTAATTCAAACTAGAAAAAGAGGACTATATTGCGCTGATCCCATCAAGGTTTTGAATCAATTTATGGTTTTTGTATAAGGCAACAGTTTGATTGATTATGAAAGGAGAAACTTTGGTAATCATTTGATAATACTGGTAGATAGACTACACAAAGGAAACCCTAAAGATATTTGCTCAATGAGAAAATATCAGTAGACGGTTCTACAGTAGTTTCATATGAGTTAATAACTGATGTATTCGATAATTAGATGTTGTCATTCTGATTGGATGAACAATGAAACGATAATCCTTTCAAAATATATCAAACATAAGCCTTGTATATTTTAAGTTCATATGGAATCTCAGTGTAGAGAGAGAGGGAGGGAGGGTGGGGGAGAGAAAAAGGGACGAACTTATTGAAAAGAAGAGAGATGAAAGAAGAAAGACAAACTATGAGAAGAGAAAATGAACGTGTGAAGACACACTAAAATAATACGATTATTAATAAACAAATTATGAGGAAAAAGCTTTAAGACACCAGCTCAGTGAGATTCCAGGAAGTGCCGGACATCGACCTCACCGATTTGGCCCAAAAATTTTTTATGGATACCCCCATGGGTCCCCATCACAAAATGGGTATTCATTTGTGCTGGTTCTTTGAAACACAGATGTGGCGGGTTTTCGAAATTTGAAAACTCGATTTTCACCGAAAATAAATGGAACGACCTAGGACCAATGTTAGTGTCGATTAATTATAAGTATAAATAGACAACAAAAACTGGCTATACGACGGTCCGGAGATCCGATCGCAAACTGATTTTGTTACCTCCTTAAAACATTCAAAAATTAATTAAAATTTTAAAACAAAAAAGTGCAGTCCAATTTTTATCTCCTCTTATAGAGCAAAAAATTCCGCGTCGAATGAGCGAAAAAATTGAAAAATCAAAAGATACCTATTTTGAGAAAAATGGACTTGAAGATGACCGGAAAATATTTTTGTTTTCGAAACCCCTCATGTTTGTGCTCATATTGAAGAGCTCGTCGAGTAGAACAACTGTCATGTTGAACGTTATGTCTGAAACTCATGTACAAGAGAGTTTCACACGTTTACCTGCTAATTTTGAGTAAAACGAAAATAAAATTTTTTTAAAAGAAAAAAGTGCAGTCCAAATTTTGCCGCATCTTATAGAGAAAAAAATTCCGCGTCGAATGTGCGAAAAAATTGAAAAATCGAAATATACCTAATTTGAGAAAAATGGACTTGAAGATGACCGGAAAATATTTTTATTTTCGAAACCCCTCATGTTTGTGCTCATATTGAAGAGCTCGTCGAGTAGAACAACTTTCATGTTGAACGTTATGTCTGAAACTCGTGTACAAGAGAATTACATGAGTTTTATTTATTCACACGGTTGTTCACCCAATTTTGAGTTAAACGAAAGTAAAATATTTTTTGTGCACAAATTGATTACGCCTATATTGTAGAACTCAAAAATCCATACTTAATTTGTTGTTTCACGAAAAAAAATTGTCGGCCCTTATTCTGAAAAACATGGTCTCTAAAGTGGCCATGAAAAAAATTTGTCGAAACCTTGCCATGTTTATACTCATTTTAAGGAACTCGTCGAGTACATAATTTCTCATATTGATCGTATTCTATGAAAGTCGTTTGTTCTCAAGATACAAGCAATCTAAACGATTAGGATCCAGTAAATCTTAATTCATGTAATTCTCTTGTACATGAGTTTCAGACAAAACGTTCAACATGAAAGTTGTTCTACTCGACGAGCTCTTCAATATGAGTACAAACATGAGGGGTTTCGAAAACAAAAATAATTTCGGGTCATCTTCAGGTCCATTTTTCTCAAAATAGGTATCTTTCGATTTTTCAATTTTTTCGCTCATTCGACGCGGAATTTTTTGCTCTATAAGATGAGACAAAAATTGGACTGCACTTTGTTTGTTTTAAAATTTTAATTAATTTTAGAATGTTTTAAGGAGGTAAAAAAATCAGTTTGCGATCGGATCTCCGGACCGTCGTATAGCCAGTTTTTGTTGTCTATTTATACTTATAATTAATGGACACTAACATTGGTCCTAGGTCGCTCCATTTTTTTTCGGTGAAAATCGAGTTTTCAAATTTCGAAAACCCGCCACATCTGTGTTTCAAGGAACCAGCCCAAATGAATACCCATTTTGTGATGGGGGCCCATGGGGGTATCCACAAAAATTTTTGAGCCAAATCGGTGAGGTCGATGTCCGGGGTCACCGGCTCAACCCTCGAATCTTACTGAGCCGGTGTCTTAACTTGTTTCTAGTAAACGAAGAAGTTGGAGCAGTGATAACGATCATTAAATGCATGAAAAATAATACATGTTACGGTATCTTTTTTCATGTCCACATAATTTTCCAGATTAATATTTGGTGTGGAAAGGCGACTTTTCCTAGATGATCTTAGGATGAGATTAAGTCTATTGGAGTGATTATCGCACTTCAGTCTCTACTACACCATAATAGATATAAGAGAAGGAAAGAATAAATACGGGAAATATACAATAAATCAAATGTAAACATTGCAGATATGAGAGAAATAGATTCAAGCAAAAATAGATGTTTAATTAAATTAATTAAATAGAGGACGACGAAGGTTATGGTTTTGACAAGTATTTATGCTACTTCATTACTGAAAAGTATCGCACCCCTCTCTCTATCTCTCCTCCTCCTTCTTCTCTTCTCTCTTTTTCTTCGCGCTAGATCAAATCCATCTTCTTTTAAAGAGAAAAGGAGGATGAAACTTGGATACATTATAACGTTAGATTCACAGATTCATGTCGTGACTTGAGAGATATGGAGTGAGTTGAAATCACATTATTTTGAATCAAGCATTATTTAATAGTAAGACATGTAAAAGATTTATAAATAAATGAGAAACATTTTTACAGTATCCAAATTAGACATAATACTATATAGAGAGTTAACATTATAGTTCTATTTATGAAAAGAATATATTAATGATTGATCTCTTTTAAAATCAAAATGAACTACAGAAAAAAGAAGAAGTATTAGTGAAACGAGAAAGAATCTCCTATAATGTGATGCATATTTCATCTCTTCATCTCTTTGTTCCTCTTCCTCTCCCTCTGACTCTACCTCTCTCTCTCTCTCTCACCCTCTCTCTCCCTCTCTCTTCGTTTCCCTCTCTCTCTCTACCTCTCTTCCTTACCCTCTCTCTCTACCTCTCTTCCTTTCCCTCTCTCTCTACCTATCTTCCTCCCTCTTCCTCTCTCACTCCATCTCCCCTCTTTTTCTTCGTCTTGGACCATTGTATGAGTGATGGGGGATATTATGAATAGTGAAGGGGTCGAGATATTGATATTGGATATATAATGAATACGACCGCTTAAAGATAGATTGAATGTAGTGTGTTTTGCTCAATGTTAGGGATTATAATGTTGAGATTAGACCTCAAAAGATATGATCCATGGAAAAATAATGATGAGAACAAATGAAGGCAATTAGGAATAGTCAGAAATAAGAATAATTCATGAGTATTACTATATTTAGAGGGAAATGGATGGATGTATTATAGTACAAATTAAATAAAATTAGACATTACACACGTGGACAAAGGAGGAAATTGATCAAAACGTTTTTGTGACGTTATAATATCAAAAATATAAATAAAGAACGAGATTGAAAAAAGAGATAGACTGTGAAAATAGCCTATGGATATTTACTAAATAAGAACCTTGTACAATCTTCTTATTACTCTTTCTCTTTCTCATCTACCAACTGTGACGATTGATTTAATATTGGAATATATTTTCGTAATTAACATAATTTTTGTAATATGTTGCGTGAAAGGCAGTGTGTAGCGATTCGGATAACTCCAAATCTCCCTTTCCTCTCCCTCCATTTCTCGTCTCCTCTCCTCCATCGTCATCACTGTCGTAGAGCCAAGGGCCAAAAGTTTGAACCAAGTATCACTTTATCTCTTTTTAGCCCCCAAGGGTAACAGAGACAGAAAGATAAATGTCCTCTTGTGTCCCATCAGAAGGATCTTCCAATTATTCTTACTCTTCAGTCACTCCCTCTCACTTACACTCAATCTATAGTAGTTCTCTACTTCTATATCTGTCTCTCTCTCTCCCTCTCCCTCTCTCTCTCCCTCTCTCTCTCCCTCTCTCTCTTTCTCTCTCTCTCTCTTTCCTTCTCTCTCCATCCCTCTTCTCATTCTTTCAAAGAAGGAAGGGGGAGAGGAGAGTTAAATTGTAATAAAAGCATTTGAATTAAAGAGGAAGGAATGGAGAGAGGGAATGAGTAAACACAAAAAAAAGAAAGAAGAAGAAAAGGACTGACGACGGAACTATTGCAATGGTACAATGGAGAAAGGACTCGTGGGAGAGAGAAGAGGAGGGAGGAGAAGGATTTGGGAGGGGAGGGAGAGGGAGATTGAAGAGGGCGGAGAGAGGGAAAGGGAGGAGGGGGAGATTGAAGAGGGAGGGAAAGGGATGGGAGAATGAATGGTATCTCCAGTCCTGTTCGAGGCACGTGGCATTCCTCCCATAGTGTCTTTCGTTGTATTAATTGAATAAGCAAACAAATTTATTGTAATAGTCACGACAGCTGAATTATCCGACAACCTTACGATCGCCACTGAAAAAAATTTTTTTTGACTTTCGATAATTTTTTTTACAAAAAAATAATCCAACATCACACCCATCCTGTTTTTCCACCCATTACATGAATCCTCATACTGAAAAAAGTGAGCACGCGAATTTACAATTCGGTTATATTTTGTACCATTTTAGGAAAAACCATCCGGAGACAGTCAATACTTTGTGTTTCTTTGGCGATTGCAAGGATATTCCATAAGTAAATGATCGTGACTATCAATATTTATTAGCTTATTCATTGAATAAAACGAAAGGCTTCCTTTACCGAAGGCGACTGTACACAAAGGACGAACTTTACCGAATTCAGGATCATATCGTTCTTCACAAATTCGTTACACTTTTCTTGACATTCTTCTTCACAGAAATACTGAATAATCTGCGAGGATTTTCAGACTCTTTACTTATAATTAATCAGGAATTTCGTGTACAAATCCTAAAGGTTGTTATATTGAATTGAGGAAAAAATAAATATTGGTCCGAAGAATTAATAATGAAAGAAGATATTGAACGTGCAGTTATTGAAAACAATGAATGGAGTGGAAGAGATACACTTGAAGAGAGAAATAGAGGAAGAAGACGAGAGGAATAGAGAAAGAGAGAAAGAGTACAAAATAAAGAAAGGGATAGGGTGAGAGAGGGAGAGAGATGATAGAAGGAGGGGAGAGAGAGAAGATAGAAGGAGAGGGAGAGAGAGAAGATAGAAGGAGGGGAGAGAGAGAAGATAGAAGGAGAGGGAGAGAGGGAAAATAGAATGAGAGGGAGAGAGAAGATAGAAGGAGAGGGAGAGATAGAAGATAGAAGGAGAGGGAGAGAGAGAAAATAGAAGGAGAGGGAGAGAGAAGATAGAAGGAGAGGGAGAGAGAGAAGATAGAAGGAGAGGGAGAGAGAGAAGATAGAGGGAGGGGAGAGAGAGAAGATAGAAGGAGAGGGAGAGAGAGAAGATAGAAGGAGAGGGAGAGAGAGAAAATAGAAGGAGAGGGAGAGAGAAGATAGAAGGAGAGGGAGAGAGAGAAGATAGAAGGAGAGGGAGAGAGAGAAGATAGAGGGAGGGGAGAGAGAGAAGATAGAAGGAGAGGGAGAGAGAGAAGATAGAAGGAGGGGAGAGAGAGATGATAGAAGGAGGGGAGAGAGAGAAGATAGAAGGAGAGGGAGAGAGAGAAGATAGAAGGAGGGGAGAGAGAGAAGATAGAAGGAGAGGGAGAGAGAGAAAATAGAAGGAGAGGGAGAGAGAAGATAGAAGGAGAGGGAGAGAGAGAAGATAGAAGGAGAGGGAGAGAGAGAAGATAGAGGGAGGGGAGAGAGAGAAGATAGAAGGAGAGGGAGAGAGAGAAGATAGAAGGAGGGGAGAGAGAGAAGATAGAAGGAGAGGGAGAGAGAGAAGATAGAAGGAGAGGGAGAGAGAGAAGATAGAAGGAGGGGAGAGAGAGAAGATAGAAGGAGAGGGAGAGAGAGAAGATAGAAGGAGAGGGAGAGAGTGGTCGAGGAGACAGAGGAAAGGGGGAATGGGAAAAGAGAGTGAGAGATATGAGATTTGCAATGATTGTAGAAGGAATGGACCCCACATTAGTGATGTGTGAAGAATGAAAAGATGAGAAGAGAAGAAGAGAAATAGTGGAAGAATGACTCGAATACATTGATGGAGATGGAGGAAGGGGGAAAGGGAGAGGGAGGAAGGGGAGAGAGGAGAGGGAAGGAGGGGAGAGAGGAGAGGGAGGGAGGGGAGAGAGGAGAGGGAGGGAGGGGAGAGAGGAGAGGGAGGGAGGGGAGAGAGGAGAGGGGGGGAGGGGAGAGAGGAGAGGCAGGGAGGGGAGAGAGGAGAGGGAGGGAGGGGAGAGAGGAGAGGCATGGAGGGGAGAGAGGAGAGGGAAGGAGGGGAGAGAGGAGAGGGAGGGAGGGGAGAGAGGAGAGGCAGGGAGGGGAGAGAGGAGAGGGAGGGAGGGGAGAGAGGAGAGGCAGGGAGGGGAGAGAGGAGAGGGAAGGAGGGGAGAGAGGAGAGGGAAGGAGGGGAGAGAGGAGAGGGAAGGAGGGGAGAGAGGAGAGGGAAGGAGGGGAGAGAGGAGAGGGAAGGAGGGGAGAGAGGGAGAGAGGAGAGGGAAGGAGGGGAGAGAGGAGAGGGAAGGAGGGGAGAGAGGAGAGGCAGGGAGGGGAGAGAGGAGAGGGAAGGAGGGGAGAGAGGTGAGGGAAGGAGGGAGAGAGGAGAGGGAAGGAGGGGAGAGAGGAGAGGGAAGGAGGGGAGAGAGGAGAGGGAAGGAGGGGAGAGAGGAGAGGGAAGGAGGGGAGAGAGGGGAGAGAAGAGAGGGAAGGAGGGGAGAGAGGAGAGGGAAGGAGGGGAGAGAGGAGAGGGAGGGAGGGGAGAGAGGAGAGGGAAGGAGGGGAGAGAGGGGAGAGAGGAGAGGGAAGGAGGGGAGAAAGGAGAGGGAAGGAGGGGAGAGAGGAGAGGGAAGGGGGGGAGAGAGGAGAGGGAGGGAGGGGAGAGAGGAGAGGGAAGGAGGGGAGAGAGGAGAGGGAAGGAGGGGAGAGAGGAGAGGGAAGGAGGGGAGAGAGGAGAGGGAGGGAGGGGAGAGAGGAGAGGAAAGGAGGGGAGAGAGGAGAGGGAAGGAGGGGAGAGAGGAGAGGGAGGGAGGGGAGAGAGAGGGAGAGAGAGGGAGGGGAGAGAGGAGAGGCAGGGAGGGGAGGGAGGAGAGGGAAGGAGGGGAGAGAGGAGAGGGAAGGAGGGGAGAGAGGGGAGAGAGGAGAGGGAAGGAGGGAGAGAGGAGAGGGAAGGAGGGGAGAGAGGAGAGGGAAGGAGGGTAGAGAGGAGAGGGAGGGAGGGGAGAGAGGAGAGGGAAGGAGGGGAGAGAGGAGAGGGAAGGAGGGGAGAGAGGGGAGAGAGGAGAGGGAAGGAGGGGAGAGAGGAGAGGGAAGGAGGGGAGAGAGGAGAGGGAAGGAGGGGAGAGAGGAGAGGGAGGGAGGGGAGAGAGGAGAGGGAAGGAGGGGAGAGAGGAGAGGGAGAGGGGGGGAGAGAAAAGAAGGGAGGGGGAAGGAGAGAGGGAGAGGGAGTTGGACAAGGGCTATGCTTCTTCTTCCATCTGAAGAAAGGCTTAGAGACTGTTTGTACTTTTCATTTTCACTCATCAAAATATTATAAAAACATCGACGAATTATTATAAGAATCAAATGTTTATGAACGTGTATAGATCGATAGTTAAAATTTAAAATATATATTACTGAAATTGTAAAAAAAAGAAATTGTCTGCTTTTCTCTCTGCTATGCCTCTATCTAGGTCTATTCTCTCTGTTATTATTTATTTATTATTTATTTATTCCATCAAATATAATGAGAAGGAGTGATAAGTGAAGAAAAGTGACAGATGGATTGCTGTCGCATAAGGTGATTTCGGTTTTGGCACGGTGGCACTTTTCAATGCGAAGGGTTTCAGGTGCGAATTCGAGAAATTTGAACGATATTATTTGGAAGGAGAATTATCAACCCATTCTTATCCATTCTCTTATTAGTTTTTTTTCTAAATTTAATATCGAGGACCCCCTCACTAATTAGGGAATGGTTTCTTTGATGGCTGAAATTACGGGGAGTGACCTACATAGCAATATTCAGTATGGTCGACTTAGTAACAATCAATTTTTAAAAGTTGCCATTGATCGACTTTTAAACGTAAATAAAGTATATGAGGTCCCATCTTTTATCTCCTGTAAGAATGAAAGAAACCAACCGACAGTTTTTAAACTTTTCTCACCGATTTGGATGAGCTTTATATGATTGACCATAGTGAGGTAAAGGAGAAGGCCTAGGCACTTGATCTCGCCAAATTTGCATTTTTATCGATTTTTTGATCTTCCACTTCTGGCAGCCATATCTCACTCAATTTTTGACCTACAACAAAAATTTTTTTTCCAATCGATTCGAAATGAACTAATCTAGATGATACTTAAGAAAGGATACGTACAAAAATGCGATCTTCTACCTGTTTTCCTCAAAAAACTGATTTTTTGAGTACAAAATGCTAAATTTCTCAAAACATTTCCACAAAGGATACGATTTTTATTCGCGATTCTGATTCCCCATCCTCGAAATGAGGTACGTACATATTTCTTCACCCAAGGCAACTGCGTAAGTTTATTAAGTGCCTTTACCTTTTTTTTATTAATCTTGTCATTTTATCATTTGCACATTTATATATGATTCCTTTTTCAGTGCATCCAATCAAGAAGCATTCGAAAACCGCAGAAAATATCTACTAGAGTACGTTCATTAATCGTATTCTTTCATATTTATCGAGAGAGATAACTGATCATTTGTAGACGTCTTTCTGGTAGACAACAAACAGCTCAATCAGTTCAAGAAGAACAAGGAGAAGATGAAGAAGAATACGAAGATGATGAAGAAGTTGAAGAGGTTTGTTTACACAAAATCCAAATCAATTCATTCATTGAACCATACAATAATAATCTTAAATCACGAAATAAAAGAATTTTTTTCCGAAAATGGTATAATTTCAGAAGCCACGAGCATCCACCTTCAATCCTCTCCGTTACCGTCCTTCAGTCAGAGGAGCTCCTCGCGCTTAGAAATGAAAGTGATAATTGATCTTTGATCTTTCCAATTCTTTCCATGTCTTTGTCTGTACATTGTTTGTTGATTGTGCGAGTTCACAGTATTAAAGTTTCATGATATCCCAAGGGTACAATATAATATGAGTTTAAGTAGTGCTCGATATTAAACAAATCTATCTAGTGACTGAACTTGTGTCGACAAAATATTTACTTCTTCCACAAAATCAGTATAAGCGGTAAACTTCAATTGATTTGGTTCGAAAAAATAAAATAAAAAAAGACAAATACCAACAAATAGCTTCATATAATCTGTCTTCCAAGTATTAGCAGAGGGAAACTTATTCACTTGTTAGTCTTACAAATGTCACCCCACAAGGCTCTGGATACTTATGGTTTAGAGCATACGTGGGCGGAGTACCTGGAACTCGATTTCACAGGGGGCATCCGAACGAAAAATGGTTAATTTTACAGGGGGGGGGCTTCACTTTTTTGCAAACATTTTACCTAAACGCCATTTTTTACAGGGGGGAATTCCATAAATTTTCGAAAAGCCCTAATTTTACAGGGGCACTAACATGTCGGCGCCCATGTATGGTTCAGAGTTATTGCTAAAATATAAGGAGAATATATAAAATACACAGTCATTTCAAAACTTGTGATTCCCCTATCCATCTAAAAACAGCAATAGCGATAGAAATTCGATTTTAACTGTATATCGAAACCACATACTTATAATAATAATTTATTCACGTCAAGCGATCATCGTTAAGTGGGATGGAACGCGTGAAGTCGTGGTTATTCTATTGACCGCACGGCAGTACTCAAGCTCTGGTATTGTTTCCTCTGGAAAAGGCAAAGTATTCGCAAAAAATGTGTAATGGCATAACTGTAGACTTGCACGAGCATTCGGACTAATGTTTTGGAAGGATACTATTGTAACGACTCCCGACTGGAGTGTTGTTTGACTTATGGCATACAACGGAGGACGACTGCCCTTGCCCTTATTTGGTACAATGGTAGTGTGTAATACAAAGGATTATATTTAAATATATTTATTTATGATACAATTGGGGGGGGGGGTCGTACTGGTAGGTGTGGGATTTAACCACTGGAATTGAGGTGTGGGGTTTAACCACCGATTGGGGTGTGGGGTTTAACCACTTGAGGGATTGAATATGAGATTGTCGACTCTCTGGATCGGACCGAAAAGGTCATATTGGGCACTTCTTTGATTTCTGGCCCAGGTGATATTACAGATTAATTCTAGTCATTTCTCATTCCTCAACACTCATTATTCATTTCTCGTAGTAAACGATCTTTTTCTCGGTTGTGGTAAAACCAACCGCATCATGATTGATAGAATGATGAAATGAGAGTTTTGCCTCCTCCTTTCTCATACTCTATCATCCTAATCCAATTTCATTTCCATATCACCCCATTCCCCTATAAAAGCATTCGATTCCTTCTCTTCGATTCAGTCCAGAGCTCTCCCATCTTGAGGAGAGCTCGGGGAGCATTTCGCCCCGTGGACATCGTCCTCCCAATGAGGAGGACGACCCCTCCATTCGATCGAAAAGATCGAAATGGGGAGGGGGGGGGGAGTGAACGAGGGGGCTGGGCCACAAATCAAAGAAGTTCCTCATATTGACTATTTTTAGATAGCCCTAACAGTACCGGAGAAGATAGCGTTTCCATTTTTTGTCTAAGATCAATTTCGACGAAGATAGACGTCGTTGACTGTCCGAATGTGTGAAAAAGTCTTGACTTTCACCCGCAATAGCTCGTTTTGGAACAGAAATATCGAAAATATCACAGAGACATAAATTGTAGAGATTTTTCAGGAGAATCGAAATAACATAAGCAGAAATTACAAAATCGATTTTTCATCAGCTTCGGTGGCGGAAAGCTGACGTTTGCACTGCAAATCGAAAGTGCAATTTTTTATTGGCTCAGATGGTAGATATTGTGAAGACGCATCGATTGATATATACTTTATGCGGTCGAATCGTGACCGAAATATGTGTTTTTTCCAAAAAAAAGTCTGAAATCCCGGACTTCGCTGATCATTGATATTTCCTGGTATTCCTGTACATTAAACTCGAAAAAAGCATATAAATAAATGAAAATCATAACTACAACCTAATTCAAAGAAATTATTAAAATATAAACAATGGAAATACGAACAAGCAACAATTTATCAATCAAAGATGGAGTCTATTCCGGCCTCGATAGTCTCTCGAAGAAAACCCTCCTCGTCCTGCTCATCAGTGATTATCTCATCAAATTCGTCTTCATCCTCTTCCCCATTCTCTCCATCAAAAACATCATCTTCCATCTCTGATTCCTCCTCCGACTCGCTTCTTCTCTTCTTGCGATAGATTATTGCTTGTTCGTATGTACATTGTTTATTATAGAGTAATTGCTTCTTTGAATTAGGTTGTTGTAATTAGAGATGGCTATTCGGGGGTTGCGGGCCCGCAATAGATTTGGCTTTTTATTGCTAATGATTGCGGGCCCGCAGTGCGGTGTAAAATCATTGCGGGCCCGCAAACTCACAACAGAGGGAGGGGAGGGGGAGCGATTGCGGGCCCGCAATGACTACTTTATTCCTACCTGCTATTTTTTTGCGATCGGTCGTTTTTCTCTGCTAATGAGATGAACGACCGATCATAAAAAGTAGCAGAGTAGGAATGAAGTAGTCATTGCGGGCCCGCAATCGCAGTCCGGGATTTCACTCTCGTTTTTTTGAGAAAAACTCATATTGCGGTCACGATTCGACCCCATAAAGTATATATGAATCGATGCGTCTTCACAATATCTACCATCTGAGGACATTTCCACATATTCGGACAGTCAACGGCGTCTATCTTCGTCGAAATTGATCTTAGACAAAAAATCGAAACGCTATCTTCTCCGGCACTGTCAGCACTCTCTAAAAATGCTTTATACCAAATTTTCATTTTTTCATTGTCCGTTAGTTGTATCGATCCTTACGCGACACGCGTGTTATTTATTTATTTCATCAAATATAATGAGAAGGAGTGATAAGCGCAGAAAAGTGATAGATGGATTGCCGTCGCATAAGGCCATTTCGGTTTTGTCACCGTTTTAGTTTTCAATTCGATGAGTTGCAGGTACGAATTCGAGAAACTTGAACGATAATATTAAGAGAGAGAATTATCAACTCATTCTGATACATATATTCCATTCTCTTAATAGTCACTTTTTATTTATCCCCGATGCCCCCTCTCACTAAATGAGGGCCCAGCGGTCCATCGTTTGTAAACGTTTCTGAGCTTTGTTTCGATGTTTAATTCTTCATTTCTGTCAACTACTCCTTCCTCTTTTTTTGCTTGTATCTTAGTCATTTACATGTATCCTCAAATATATCTGCTGAAAACAAAGAGAGTGAGAGTGATAGAGATGGAGACGGAGTGGTAGATCAGTCATGTCGTCTCTCATACATCGTCTTATATCTCTTTCTCTGTCTGATATTCCCGCCAATTTCTTTTATCATCACGTTTCACCATGGTTTTTGATGTTATTTTCGTACTTAATTCGTTCTCTACTTCTACCTCGTTAAGTACCTATCTCTTTCTTTCCCTGCGCTCCTATCTCCCTCCATCACTCTGCCTTTATCTTTCGTAATTATCGAATGGATATATCTAGATATGAGCCCGTTTGCGTAAGAGTCGGACAGGCTCCGGTACAGCAAAAAAAATAAATTTTAAGATAATAACATTTTTGGGTACCTCTCGATATGTTAGAATAATAGGCAAACCCTGGCGGTATGCAAATTTTTTTTGAGCTCGATATGGAGCTCCAAAGATGGCCCTTTTTCAGAGTTTTTCGTCTATAGCTGGAGATCCGTTGAAGGAAACAGAAAAGTAACAAGAGCAACCCTTGCTCAATTTGTATGAGGATCATAATGATGATTAGGGTAATATAGAAAAGACGTGTTAGTCGAGAGATACAAATATTATTTTAATTCAACCAAAAATGTAAGAGCGTATACGAATAGGGCGTGTGGATGCGGTCCTGATAGACTTGCAAAAAAATTGATGTGAGAAAAAACCTCCCGCAAAGCAAGTTATGATTTATTTTTTGTGGGGTCGATTTAAAAATTCGCGAGGTCTGCACACAACAAATCCCAATGGGTTCGTTAACTTATCTATCAAACATCTCATAAGCGGCCTGTGTAGTGTAGTGGATAAGGTGTCTGAATTCACTTTTGGCTGTCATGGGTTCGATCCCCCTTGCGGCACTTTTCTTTTGCTGATTTTGTTGCCGTAGAAAGATTGAAATATTTTACTGTGATTAGGAAACCGGTAAATAGAACACACTTTATTTTATCCGCAAGTGTGTTAACAACAAAAGAAGTGAAACAAAGACGATTTTGTTGACGTCATCTCCAGATTCTTCTCCATCCTATGTCGCATCCGAATCCTTAGGGCTTTTTAACGGCATAGAAGAGAGCGCCAGCAAGGATCAAAGAGAGAATAAAGTAAATCGATAGTGATCTACACTGACAAACAAAGCTTGAACGTTTGATCTTGACAACTACAAATTCAGCAAAAGGAAAGTGCCGCAAGCGGAATCGTTAAAGTTCACACTTGCGGATAAAATAAAGTGTGTTCTATTTACCGATTTCCTAATCACAGTAAAACATGTCAATCTTTCTACGGTAACAAAATCAGCAAAAGAAAAGTGCCGCAAGGGGGATCGAACCCATGACAGCCAAAACTGAATTCAGACACCTTATCCACTACACTACACAGGCCGCTTATGAGATGTTTGATAGATAAGTTAACGAACCCATTGGGATTTGTTGTGTGCAGACCTCGCGAATTTTTAAATCGACCCCACAAAAAATAAATCATAACTTGCTTTGCGGGAGGTTTTTTCTCACATCAATTTTTTTGCAAGTCTATCAGGACCGCATCCACACGCCCTATTCGTCTACGCTCTTACATTTTTGGTTGAATTAAAATAATATTTGTATCTCTCGACTAGCACGTCTTTTCTATATTACCCTAATCATCATTATGATCCTCATACAAATTGAGCAAGGGTTGCTCTTGTTACTTTTCTGTTTCCTTCAACGGATCTCCAGCTATAGACGAAAAACTCCGAAAAAGGGCCATCTTTGGAGCTCCATATCGAGCTCAAAAAAAAATTTGCATACCGCCAGGGTTTGCCTATTATTCTAACATATCGAGAGGTACCCAAAAATGTTATTATCTTAAAATTTATTTTTTTTGCTGTACCGGAGCCTGTCCGACTCTTACGCAAACGGGCTCATATCTAGATATATCCATTCGATAATTACGAAAGATAAAGGCAGAGTGATGGAGGGAGATAGGAGCGCAGGGAAAGAAAGAGATAGGTACTTAACGAGGTAGAAGTAGAGAACGAATTAAGTACGAAAATAACATCAAAAACCATGGTGAAACGTGATGATAAAAGAAATTGGCGGGAATATCAGACAGAGAAAGAGATATAAGACGATGTATGAGAGACGACATGACTGATCTACCACTCCGTCTCCATCTCTATCACTCTCACTCTCTTTGTTTTCAGCAGATATATTTGAGGATACATGTAAATGACTAAGATACAAGCAAAAAAAGAGGAAGGAGTAGTTGACAGAAATGAAGAATTAAACATCGAAACAAAGCTCAGAAACGTTTACAAACGATGGACCGCTGGGCCCTCATTTAGTGAGAGGGGGCATCGGGGATAAATAAAAAGTGACTATTAAGAGAATGGAATATATGTATCAGAATGAGTTGATAATTCTCTCTCTTAATATTATCGTTCAAGTTTCTCGAATTCGTACCTGCAACTCATCAAATTGAAAACTAAAACGGTGACAAAACCGAAATGGCCTTATGCGACGGCAATCCATCTATCACTTTTCTGCGCTTATCACTCCTTCTCATTATATTTGATGAAATAAATAAATAACACGCGTGTCGCGTAAGGATCGATACAACTAACGGACAATGAAAAAATGAAAATTTGGTATAAAGCATTTTTAGAGAGTGCTGACAGTGCCGGAGAAGATAGCGTTTCGATTTTTTGTCTAAGATCAATTTCGACGAAGATAGACGCCGTTGACTGTCCGAATATGTGGAAATGTCCTCAGATGGTAGATATTGTGAAGACGCATCGATTCATATATACTTTATGGGGTCGAATCGTGACCGCAATATGAGTTTTTCTCAAAAAAACGAGAGTGAAATCCCGGACTGCGATTGCGGGCCCGCAATGACTACTTCATTCCTACTCTGCTACTTTTTATGATCGGTCGTTCATCTCATTAGCAGAGAAAAACGACCGATCGCAAAAAAATAGCAGGGTAGGAATAAAGTAGTCATTGCGGGCCCGCAATCGCTCCCCCTCCCCTCCCTCTGTTGTGAGTTTGCGGGCCCGCAATGATTTTACACCGCACTGCGGGCCCGCAATCATTAGCAATAAAAAGCCAAATCTATTGCGGGCCCGCAACCCCCGAATAGCCATCTCTAATTACAACAACCTAATTCAAAGAAGCAATTACTCTATAATAAACAATGTACATACGAACAAGCAACAATCTATCGCAAGAAGAGAAGAAGCGAGTCGGAGGAGGAATCAGAGATGGAAGATGATGTTTTTGATGGAGAGAATGGGGAAGAGGATGAAGACGAATTTGATGAGATAATCACTGATGAGCAGGACGAGGAGGGTTTTCTTCGAGAGACTATCGAGGCCGGAATAGACTCCATCTTTGATTGATAAATTGTTGCTTGTTCGTATTTCCATTGTTTATATTTTAATAATTTCTTTGAATTAGGTTGTAGTTATGATTTTCATTTATTTATATGCTTTTTTCGAGTTTAATGTACAGGAATACCAGGAAATATCAATGATCAGCGAAGTCCGGGATTTCAGACTTTTTTTTGGAAAAAACACATATTTCGGTCACGATTCGACCGCATAAAGTATATATCAATCGATGCGTCTTCACAATATCTACCATCTGAGCCAATAAAAAATTGCACTTTCGATTTGCAGTGCAAACGTCAGCTTTCCGCCACCGAAGCTGATGAAAAATCGATTTTGTAATTTCTGCTTATGTTATTTCGATTCTCCTGAAAAATCTCTACAATTTATGTCTCTGTGATATTTTCGATATTTCTGTTCCAAAACGAGCTATTGCGGGTGAAAGTCAAGACTTTTTCACACATTCGGACAGTCAACGACGTCTATCTTCGTCGAAATTGATCTTAGACAAAAAATGGAAACGCTATCTTCTCCGGTACTGTTAGGGCTATCTAAAAATAGTCAATATGAGGAACTTCTTTGATTTGTGGCCCAGCCCCCTCGTTCACTCCCCCCCCCCTCCCCATTTCGATCTTTTCGATCGAATGGAGGGGTCGTCCTCCTCATTGGGAGGACGATGTCCACGGGGCGAAATGCTCCCCGAGCTCTCCTCAAGATGGGAGAGCTCTGGACTGAATCGAAGAGAAGGAATCGAATGCTTTTATAGGGGAATGGGGTGATATGGAAATGAAATTGGATTAGGATGATAGAGTATGAGAAAGGAGGAGGCAAAACTCTCATTTCATCATTCTATCAATCATGATGCGGTTGGTTTTACCACAACCGAGAAAAAGATCGTTTACTACGAGAAATGAATAATGAGTGTTGAGGAATGAGAAATGACTAGAATTAATCTGTAATATCACCTGGGCCAGAAATCAAAGAAGTGCCCAATATGACCTTTTCGGTCCGATCCAGAGAGTCGACAATCTCATATTCAATCCCTCAAGTGGTTAAACCCCACACCCCAATCGGTGGTTAAACCCCACACCTCAATTCCAGTGGTTAAATCCCACACCTACCAGTACGACCCCCCCCAATTGTATCATAAATAAATATATTTAAATATAATCCTTTGTATTACACACTACCATTGTACCAAATAAGGGCAAGGGTAGTCGTCCTCCGTTGTATGCCATAAGTCAAACAACACTCCAGTCGGGAGTCGTTACAATAGTATCCTTCCAAAACATTAGTCCGAATGCTCGTGCAAGTCTACAGTTATGCCATTACACATTTTTTGCGAATACTTTGCCTTTTCCAGAGGAAACAATACCAGAGCTTGAGTACTGCCGTGCGGTCAATAGAATAACCACGACTTCACGCGTTCCATCCCACTTAACGATGATCGCTTGACGTGAATAAATTATTATTATAAGTATGTGGTTTCGATATACAGTTAAAATCGAATTTCTATCGCTATTGCTGTTTTTAGATGGATAGGGGAATCACAAGTTTTGAAATGACTGTGTATTTTATATATTCTCCTTATATTTTAGCAATAACTCTGAACCATACATGGGCGCCGACATGTTAGTGCCCCTGTAAAATTAGGGCTTTTCGAAAATTTATGGAATTCCCCCCTGTAAAAAATGGCGTTTAGGTAAAATGTTTGCAAAAAAGTGAAGCCCCCCCCCTGTAAAATTAACCATTTTTCGTTCGGATGCCCCCTGTGAAATCGAGTTCCAGGTACTCCGCCCACGTATGCTCTAAACCATAAGTATCCAGAGCCTTGTGGGGTGACATTTGTAAGACTAACAAGTGAATAAGTTTCCCTCTGCTAATACTTGGAAGACAGATTATATGAAGCTATTTGTTGGTATTTGTCTTTTTTTATTTTATTTTTTCGAACCAAATCAATTGAAGTTTACCGCTTATACTGATTTTGTGGAAGAAGTAAATATTTTGTCGACACAAGTTCAGTCACTAGATAGATTTGTTTAATATCGAGCACTACTTAAACTCATATTATATTGTACCCTTGGGATATCATGAAACTTTAATACTGTGAACTCGCACAATCAACAAACAATGTACAGACAAAGACATGGAAAGAATTGGAAAGATCAAAGATCAATTATCACTTTCATTTCTAAGCGCGAGGAGCTCCTCTGACTGAAGGACGGTAACGGAGAGGATTGAAGGTGGATGCTCGTGGCTTCTGAAATTATACCATTTTCGGAAAAAAATTCTTTTATTTCGTGATTTAAGATTATTATTGTATGGTTCAATGAATGAATTGATTTGGATTTTGTGTAAACAAACCTCTTCAACTTCTTCATCATCTTCGTATTCTTCTTCATCTTCTCCTTGTTCTTCTTGAACTGATTGAGCTGTTTGTTGTCTACCAGAAAGACGTCTACAAATGATCAGTTATCTCTCTCGATAAATATGAAAGAATACGATTAATGAACGTACTCTAGTAGATATTTTCTGCGGTTTTCGAATGCTTCTTGATTGGATGCACTGAAAAAGGAATCATATATAAATGTGCAAATGATAAAATGACAAGATTAATAAAAAAAAGGTAAAGGCACTTAATAAACTTACGCAGTTGCCTTGGGTGCAGGGGGAGGAGGGACTGCAGCTGCAGGTTGGAATGAAGGTACGGGTTGTTGTTGTTGTTGTACTGGCTGCTGTAGTTGTTGTGGGACGGGGGCAGTCTGGAAAAGTTATTTGATCAGTGATCTTTGATCTTTGTAGTTTACTCGTACCTTAGGAGCGGTGGCCTGGTCGCACATAACTCGGTAGACCCACACGCGAACTCCTCCTCTGGAAAAGCAAAATTTGTAGCTTGAACTGTGCACTTTGATCTCTAGACTTAAAATCTAGATTACTCACTGTTCAGTGCGAATGTTTGTGACAAAGTCATATTCAGATCCACCATTTCCGTACTTGTCCTGAAAATTATGTGATTAGCAAATGTCGACCTAGCGCACACAATAGAAAATTTGCATAGAAACAATAAATTAGTAAACATCGCCTACCTTCTCTGAGATGGCACCACCGATGTAGTATGATCCAGCTGTGACGAGATCCGTACCAACATAGATCTTCTTAGGAACATTCAATGAACAACAACGAAGAAGAACACTGAACTTATTGATTTGATCACTTTTGTAGTTTATAGTTTGATCACTAACCTCTGTCCGTTAGCAGCCCAGCTCATGCCAGAGAAAATATCGGTGTCTCCACGGCAAGCAACCTATATCATTTGATCTTTGATCTTTGATCTTAACAAAATTGATCTCTGATCTTTAGACTTACTCCTCCATCACTGCATCGTGCTCCAGATGTTCCACATGGAAGAGGTCCACATTCAGCTTCAATGGCTCCATCCTCATATACAGTAATACGATTGACTACCTGATTATTGATTTATTGATTGATTTATTCATTCTGTTAGAACATTGAAGAACATTGATTATAGATTTTAAAAATGTGAATTAGCGTTTTATGCGTTATCCAGATGGTAAAAGAATCATTTAAGAAGATAAACCAATAAGTCCGTTTATAATAAGCGTTCAATGATCATACGATTGTTTGAAAAGATACCTGATTAGGGGCGCATTTTGTTCCTCTGACTGGAGTCTTATCTTCAGCAATTACAGCAATGACAAGAAAAGAAACAACCAGTAAGCTGCGCATCCTATGAAGATTTGTATAGGAGAAGTGAACGATAGGATAAAGATGAATAGGGAGAGATAGGTTAGAGGAAGAGGGAGAAGAAGAGGGAGAAATCCCTGAATGAATAGAAAGAGCGAAAGGTGAAAGTTGATTCGACCCAAATTGTGTCTCTTTAAGGATCGAGAGTAGAATAGATGAATAAAGGGTAGATATGAAGAGAATTGTATAAATGGATTACAATGGGCATTGTTATTATGACTGGTATGAGCAAGTTTAGGTAAATTACTCCAGACGTTACTTAACCAATACAGGATGTGGTCAGAGGAGGAGATAGATATCTCGATAAGTGAGAGAAGATGTAGGAGGAGTGAGTGAGAGATTGAGTTGACCGCCTTTTAATCCGGTCACGGAAGAAGATAGACCATAAAGGAATGAAGAAGGAATTGAAGAGGATGAAAGTGGATGAGAAGAGTTTAACTAAAGATATCATTGCACTCTTGCTTAGAATACACATTCTATAGAGAGACATGAACTTGGTTGAAGATGACAGAAGGCCATAGATACACGTTGTGGTTGTTGATAATCGTGAATTTACCCGCGATTATCAACAACCATATCAATTTAATGAATCTCTGCAATTTACCAATTATCATGAAAAGTGTCAAAATTGCGCAAAACGTTCTGCTCAGCCTAATAATATCATGTGACCATTTTGATGATGTATGCAAATATTATCCAGAGAAATAATACAGTTTTAATTGGGTCATCACATATTTCCGCGTGTATCATAAATATATGCATTGGCATCCTTGAATGAATTTTATTCGTCATGATGATCTCAATAAATAACACAGAAAACATACAGTACATGGTCACCAGACGGTGTGTCAGACACGAAAAAGAACGAAATATTATTATTAATATTATTATTATTATTGGTCATTATTATTATTATTAATGGCGACATTTGTCAAAACTCAGAACGATGCGATCGAACCAGGGATACACCATTCAGCGATATTGAGAAGAAATTCAGCGGCTAATGGAAGATGAGTACCACTAGATGAACTGAAATATTTAACGTTATATTAATGTAAATACCTATAAATAAAAACAGTTTACAGGGTGACCAGAAAATACGTGTGCACTTGTTGTGCATGCCGCACTGGGCGCAGGCGCCATTTTGGTGTTTCGCCAGTTCGTCATTATATTTATTGATGTTTCGTTTACCTATGTTCAAATTTTCGTTCGAATCGGTTCATTTTCAGGTAAATGGCAAAGCCCAATTCACAACGCTCTTCAATCATAACTATGCATGCACTGGGACAGTCTGCCGCAGCCATCGCTCACTCGCTTGGAATCCATCGGAACACCGTATACAACACCATTCGCCGACACCATCAGACAGGAGATATACTGGACCGCCCTGGGAGAGGAAGAAAGGCTTGGATTGTCACTCCGGAGAAGATAAAAGCAGTCAAGATGCGAATCACCCGCGATCCCCACCGTTCCAATAAATTTTTTATACAATTTCGTTGTTTTCCTGGAAAGATATTACTTTTTTATCGTGCACACGTATTTTCTGGTCACCCTGTATGTTATCCAAATTCGGACGTATTCTTGAATTGAGAGGATTTCTCTAAAGTTTCTTGTAGATAAGAAGACTCCCCCCTCTGTTTTGACCCTCTTGTAAATGATACGCTGACATGACAAAAGTGTCATTAAAGCATTTTTATTGTGGTTTCGAAATTCGCCTTATGATCTAGTCTAATCGATAATTTGAATGAATGATTTTTGCAATGAATGGTAATATAAAGAGAATGATAAGATATTAAAATATTCAACCTGTACAGCAATTCATGAATCGATGATGGAAGTAAATATGAGAGAATAATATCCAAATATGATGAATACTTGAGTACAGATTGAGATGTTGTACTCGACTGAAAATAGAAATATATAGATAAATAAAATTTACCTTTACTGTTTGTGAAAATATGATTTATTGGTAATAGTTTGAAAAGATATCTATGAATGGTATATCATGAATGAATACCTGAATGACATTATGACAACTGGCATAGACTCCATTGACAATGAAATCTCCAGTCTTTGTCATTGGTGAATATGCTCCAGTACTAATGAAGGATACGGTAGAATTGACTTGTTGAACATCAACTCCATCTAGAATATTCAATGGTTCAGAGATATCGTGAATTTGTTCTAGAATATTTTCCGATCATTCTAATATTTATACCAACGAAGAATCATATACCTTTCTTATCATTTAACGTGTAGAGACAATCTCCTGAGCGTAATTTCTCTGCGTGAACCAATTTGATATTGAATGAAGGAACATCGCAGTCAACCTATAAATCATCATTTAATAATTACAAAAGCAAGTTTCCGTATCCCCCCATCAATCCAAATATGTCTTTCTTTTTTATCAATTCTCATTTTCTATTATTTGCTGTAAAAACTCGCTCTTAGTTCATTCCCATATAAAACATTGTTGTGATTTTGTACTTTCTATTTATCCTATAATAAAAAAATGTCAAGATTCAAAGAGACTACATAACCTTCCAAATCATATGCAAAGGAGTCATTTCGATAACATCTCCAAAATTGGTTGAAATCCTCAAGAATGTGGCCTCTTGGTTAGGCAGACGATGTTGCCAACTAACGATAGGAGTATAAGCAGTCTGAAACGAGGACGATGTTTACTAATTCCATTATATTCTGCGATCATTGAAATACGTTTTTTCATGTCGAAGTTTACTACTTATTATTATACACCAAACATACCGTTCCATCGTGTATCGTAATCACTTCATCACCAATCATCAATTCATCCATTCTCTTCGTTCCATATCGAGTCTCAACCTCCATTTCACCTGCAAATATTTCAAATTGTATTGAATTGCAAAACCATTAACACCACAATCTCTATACACAATAGTTTTTGCCTTTTCTAATTTTTTCCAGAATAACATATATTATAAATCCAATCGTTCCTTTTATTTTATTGTTAATCATCATTAAATTGAAATGACTTCTTACCAGTGAAACAAGCAGGCATGGATTGACACCAATCACATCTTGATACGGGATAATAATATCCGGGAGTAATGACAGGAGTGATCTGTTCACCAACCTAAACAAACGACTATTACATTAACAATTTCAGAAGTTTTATTTTCAATCATTATTTTGTTACGTCCATTGATAGTCTATTCAAGATTTTTTCCATATCTACGGTCATTGTAAGACTATCTTCAAATTTTTTCGAATAGAATTTGTTCCACATCCTTTTAATTTACTTCGCTCACGCTAATTTGACTCTCCGCTCTGTCCACACTCTCTCACTTTATGCAAAAAGAATAGACCATTGGGGTTACTAACCCTTAATGATCAGCCACAGTTCCATCTTTATCGAGATATCATATCATTATCAGTTTTCTTTGTTCATCTCATCCCGTTTTCTATCAAATTCTCTCTTGCCCTCTCTATTGTCAGTTCAATTCATTCTCGACTCATAGACATGATGGTTCGTCCTTTTTCCGGAGATCGTAAATCACGCCATTTTAAATCCGACGAACGATTGCATATTTTAAAATAATTTAAAGATAACAAAAAATATACCTGGACATATCTGTCACCATAGTTGGTTGGCGGTTGGTAGTCCTGTATTGTGTTACGGGATAACTGAATAGAGTCACCTTGATATGAAGTAAATGATTGTCTAACAAATGGAAACCAAAGTAAGGAAAGAACATATGACATGGCAATATCACCTATATGACACAATATGACAATCTCTCTTTTTTTTAGACGTCATTATTATAATTCTCTCCGCGGTCCCAAAAATCTCTCTTTCTTCATCAGAAGAAATCTATGGGATGAATTAACGCTGCAAACCTCATCATTTCCGATAGGAATCTGTTGTCTTGTATCATCAAATGAAGTCGGTTGTTGTTGTCTTGGAACCTCTTTTGTTTGTGGAGTGAAATCATCAATAATATCAGGAGTATCAAGAGGTGGAGAAGGAGGAGGAGGAGGAAGTGAAGGAGGAATAGTAGAGGGAAGACTATCAGTAGAATCAGATGATTCAGCTGTTATCACCTGATATTCATTGGTTTGATTAAAGTATTCATTGAGCTAAAGGAATATTGTACAATGCAGACATAAAACTGTTTTGAAGAAAGATACGATAAATAAAAAGGAAAAGATGAATAAATGATAACCTTATCGAGAATTCGACCAATCTCTTCGCTTTGATTGATCTCCACTGAAATTTATTTATTGATGCATATTTCAAAGTGATATTGTATACCTTCAATCAATTCCTCAGCAGGATCAGGTAGACAATTCATACGAGCAACGGTTAACTCATAGGCTACTCTGAAAGTTATTAGAACTGAATATGACGCTGTCTTATCTCTATGTTATTTTTAGTCATTATTTCATAATTCTCTCTATTATTTTCTTGAGTGGAGTAGGATGATTTCATGAACAATAATGATTGAATGAACTTACGATCCATCTTCTCCTTGGATACGATGAATATTCTTAATAAGATCAAATCCAGTCTGTCTTCCATCACGAAGAACTTCTCCTGAAAGGAATTATTGATTGAATGAGTAGATCAATTTGAATTGTATAGAGCAATAACTGAAAAATAATACGAATGAATCATACCTCCACTATATACTTCACCAGCATGAACAACTGGTCTTCCGACCTCGGCTGAATACTTCAATCGATCATATCGACAACACTGTAGTCGGAAACTGTAATATGGATACGGTAATATGATAGAATGAATCGTGAACTGACTCATTTCCATCATATTCAAATCCTCCGACCCATTCGAGAGTGGCAGCACATGTGGCAGATTCAGCTGTGAATGGACATCGTGCTCTTTCTGATGCCGCGTCCTGATATTGATTAGTTGGTTAGTAAACAATTTTTAATAATTAAAGTAATTTCTTAAACTGGATGTTTCATCGTTCTATTTTATCATTGATATTTAATAGATCTCCTCCAATGAAGATTTTCTTCAATCAGCAGTATTTTTGTTAAGAAGTTTTTTTCATGTTGATAAAAATTTGAAATTCTCCGACATTTCGATAAGGAAATTCAGTTGAAACTGATTATAATCTTTGAGAATACCTTGTATCGTAGATATCTTCGTGATTCATCACCATCTCTCAGAAATACAGATTCAGTGAAACGAGCCACCTGACAATTATACCATCAAACTTTACTAAATAATATTGAGAGACCAACATTTTCGCTAACAATCAAAGAATAAATTGTCTCAAAAATGGAAAGAAGAGGAACTTTAACGTCTTGGATGACTTTTTTTAATGAAAATAAGAATGGAATATTGCGCATTTAACATACTCCCTCTCCACCGCTACCGTATCCAAAACACTGAGGAGTTCCACAACCCAGAACCGGTTGACCCTCGGCTGAGACCTGAATAGATGTATTTAGGTACTGTAATATGTAAATGTTTAATCAAACCTCAAATCTGAATGGAATAGCTCCGGATCCACAGGAACCCCCTCCTGCATGGGATATGTGTAAGGATGACAACAATACCATAGCCACCACCCGAATCATCTTAATCAATCAATAACCAATCAATCAATAATTGATCGACAATTTGAAACAAAAAATAAGGCACAAATATACTGATATGGAAATGTTTGGATTGGATGGGTTGAAAAGTAAAACAATAAGAGTAAAAGGGAAAAGAGTGAAGATATTCTACTCCGAAAGTGAAAAGTGGCCAAGAGCACAACGATAGATTATCGTTATCCTTATTCTCTACCTCTTGGATGAATCTCTCCCTCTCCTTTTCTCTCCCTCTCCTTCTCCATTTCTCTACCTCTAGCAACTCTATCGGGATCGAGTCCGGTGGGGGATGAAAATGTCCCATTTCTCTTCACCAATCACACTGATATAGCTTCATCTTCATCTAATCAAGAAAATGAAAAGAGTCGATGAACTTAATGAAAAGAAAAAAGAAAGTGAATTAAACGGAAGGGGAGGATAGTACCATATTCATAAAGGTGTTATATTTACTACTATCAAACTCAGCATTTTCCTTATTAAATATAAATAGCTTCATGAATCAACGTCTTCATTATTGCGTATATGTATCTATTTTATTATCAGACTCTGTATATTGATCGTACATATATCGTCAAAGAAACGAATATCGTCTTCTCTACGAAAATGTTGAAGAATCACGAAACACATCCCAAGGGAGGTGTAAGAAGAGGGAAGGGGAGAGGGAGAGAGAGGAAGAGGGAGAGGAGGAGACGGGGAGAGGGAAAGAGTTAAAGGGAGAAAAAGTGATGTAGCATCTCAGAAGTGTCATTCTGAATACGATGTTAGTGTTCGACTTTGTACTTTACAGAGACTAAACACAATAATGATAACAGTCAATGTTATTTCACTTTCTTTGTTAGACTCACAAGTGACATTCATTAATCATTCTTCTTGTTTTCTCTATTACGAACTCATTTTAAATGGGTCTTTAAACTTGTACTTTTATGTACGTTTTTTTGGCCTCAATGATTGGTTGTTGTACTTCATTTCCACAAAACATTTCATGGAAAAAAGAGATGCGATTCCTTTTATTGATTAGACTTACCCACTGAATCGTCGGGAACTAAATATGTTCTACGTTTTTCTTTCCTATGGCTTACTATTGTTTTAATTCTTTAATATTTATGACAATCTTGTATTGGATCTCAATTTCTATTCAAGATCTGAGATCACCTTCCCATAAAGTATTATTTTCACATGAATCATAAACACTCGAACATATTTCTTATGAAACGCAGTATGTAAATTCTCGAAAATAAAAGAAAAACAGAGAAAACTCTCCACGTTCTGCATACTCTCTCACATGATTTTCTTTTCTTTTCTTTTTTCTTTTGAATAAGACATCAAATATTTATAAACGTTGATTGTGTTACTCATAACGATTGAGTGAATCTAATGGAGAAAGAAAGACTTTTGTGTTCTTTCTTTTCAATATTGAGTTGAAGAAAGAGAAGAAGACAGAGAAAGAAATAGAGAAAGGTTTGGCATACATTTTCTTCTCATTTTTAGTTAAAGGTCACATCGAAATCTTTTCGAAGTAAAATTTAGTAAAATTTTCTTAGAAAGCAGTATCAGATTCGAATTTCATTTGTGACATTCAATGCGTATGATATAATCTATCTACCGTATCTACAGTAATCGACGTAACTCCGCCCCTTCGATACCGTATCCATATCTATTATTAATCTGGTCTGTTATTAAGAACCAAAGTTCTTCTATTTCTTCAAATGTCTTTTCGATCACTAACAGATCACATTTCTAGTGTTCCTAATGACAAAATGACTATCGCATTACATATTCACCATCCTCTGTCTATCCCGAAGCTTCCTCCCCTTCTCTTCTTCTCCCTCTCTATCCCTCTCTCTCCCTCTCTCCCTCTCTCTCTCCCTCTCTCCCTCTCTCCCTCTCTCCCTCTCTCCCTCTCTCTCTCTCTCTCTCTCTCTCCCTCTCTCTCTCTCTCTCCCTCTCTCTCTATACTCTTTTCCATATCATCGTTTCGTCATCCTTGTCTTTTTACTCTGATTTCCTTCCCTTTTCTCTAGAGAAGAAAAGAAGAATCAGATTCTTTTCTGGTCTCTGGGGTCACTACTTCCTTCTATGTCTTATGCTATGCCATCTCCCTCTCCCTCACCCTCTCCCTCTCCCCTGCCTCTCCCCTCCCTCTCCTTCTCCCCCCTCCATTTCTCCTCCATCTTCCTCCACCCTCTCCTTCATCTCTCCAATCATTCATTTCTCGCTCACTTCTCCCTTCTACTCACAATACTGGCAAACATGTTGGAAATTATAAGTGAAATTCTAAATTATGAAGAATCTCTTTAAAAAACATAGTCGTCGACTACTCTTCTACTAGTCGAATTCCCTGATTGTCAGAATTTTCTCAGTTATTATATGTCTAGTTTGATCAATTTCAAACAATGAAACTATCACGTAATCGGATGATAAGACAGTCGTCATTTTATTCAATTTGAATAACTTTATCTATATCCCCACTCTCTCTCACCTTCTCTCTTCTCTCCCTCTTCTCTCACCCCCCCCCCCACTAGACGTCTCTTCTTCTTCCTTTTCTCAACAATCAGTGCATCTGCACAATTTGATCAGCGAGCACATTCCAGAAGAGTGATGAACTTTCCGATGGCGTTCATACTCTCTCCCTCTCCCTCTCCCTCTCCCCGTCCCTCTTTCTCCCTCTTCTTCTCTTTATATTCGACAGTTCTCCAATTAATATCCTATTTGTCTTGTAAATTTATTCATAAACTTCTTCTATTTATTGGAATGAAATACATCATAAGAGTGATGATACTTATTAAGATATCTCCTCTTTGTCTAATTTTCGTTTTCTTCTTCTCCTTATTTCTACTTTTCATTCTTCACTGCAAGAGAGAATAGATAGATAATGTCCCAAGGGATACTCACTTTGACTTCTGAGAAGTCAAAGAGACACCAAATATAATGAAACATATCCTCTTCATATTCTCTTTCCGTTTATCACCCGCCAGACTAAACTACACTTTGCGAGTTTTCAAAGGTTCGCAGGGATACTGTAGTCAGTCCACGATGATCCACTATTGAATACGGTAGTTCGGTTTCAATTTTGTGTTGAGCACATGCGTTCTTCTATTATATTCAGTTCCAATTGTTTTACGCTTCCTTCTTTTCCATTGCTACAACAATACAATACAGGCTTACAATGGTGTTTTTAGTGACTCCTTATGCATTACTATGGATAGTAGCTCTGTAGCTTTTCATTTATGATTATTATCTTAGAATAATCACCTTTTTTGAATGAGAACATCAATATCGAATGTACCGTACTCAGTTAATATCGATCATGTCAGATCAATGGTTCAATTGGGTCATAGATATGACTCAAGAAGGGTTCCTCATATTCTCATTCATATCTATCTCTATGGCTTTCTTTTCGTCGCGAACACATTTTCCTTCCTCATCTTCTTCTTCTCTTTCCTTCTTCATTATTTATCTTTGCTCTTTCTCTTCTTAAATTCATCTTTTCTATGGAAACATCCGTGTCCATTAATAATGTATAGATAGGACGTCTGATTGTTCGAAGGAACTAAAATATTAATCTATTATACAACAATTCTGTCACTTGAGTACGGTTTCTGTATCTTTTAAATATTAGTTACGTATCACATCTGTTAAGTTTTTTCTTCAATTTCATCAAATAATAAATGAGTCTCAATATCTATTGACTCTTCTCTTATTTCACATCTGATATCATAATTCGAACACAAAAAGAGAATCCACATCTAATCTTTCTTTCCTCATTCTTCTTCTCATGCTTTCTGGATCCACTATTTATGTAATTTATCCTCTCTCTCCCTCGGAAAAGGGAGAGGGAGGGAGAAAGAGAAATACCAGAATAACATTCGATTTACAATAGAGAAAAGAGCAAGAGTCAATTTATGTTTCTTTAGTCTTTTGTATTCTTCACACTTTCTTCTTCTTTTCCCTTCTCAATTCTGCTATTGTTCTTCTTCTTTTTTTTGATAAATTTATCGTGGGAAGAATAGGCAGAAAACAAGGAATGAAGTCAATTGAGGACAAGAGGAGAAGAAAGACAGAGTAATGAGGGATAGGAAGGACTGGAGAAGGGAGAGGGATAAAAGGAGAGGGAGAGGAAGGAGAGGGAGAGGAAGGAGAGGGAGAGGAAGGGGGAGGGAGAGGAAGAAAGAATAAGAGTCACAAATCGTATAAATGTATGACGAACGGTCGTAGTAATTGTCGTTCCGTATTCAATAAACAGATTCTTTTTTTTAATTCATCGAAGTCAGCTTTTATTTCACTACTCAAAACTCTCTGCATCACCTTATCCATAATATCACAATAAACTTTTCTAATTGTTTTTGACTATGAAAACGTAGTTTGATACGTATCCCAAGCGTTTGATCTATTAATCAAACCATATTCTAAGACCAAAGGTTCCATTTGATTAGTTTATTTGGTCACTCTCACGTAGATCATATTTCGTGTAGGCGCACTACTCATTAAAACTAAATTGTACCTATTTTCATTATAACACTGTGGGTTTGTGATCATTATTATTTACTTCAACAAGTGCAGATATGTTCTCAATTATCTGTATCAAGGAAAGATATTATACCTAAAATCCTTTTCTTTTTTATAATTTATCATTTTTGATACTTATTTCGTCTCTTTTTTTTTCTAGTTTTATGATCATTCCCAATATCTTCTTGTTTTAATAATATTATGTATATATATACATATTTTACTAGCATATTCCCAAATTTGTCATCTTCCTTATATGTGCACTTAAATCCTTTGTTCATAATAAAATTCGATGAATTTATTTACTGTTTTTGCCAAAAATTAGGTACTTTTCTTTCTAAACCATCACAGAAATGATAATAAGCGTTATATTCTATTGAAGAGTGTGCATATTCCGATTGTCATAATATTTTTCCATTATGACCACTTTTGAACCATTTACGCTTCCCATTTTGAATGGTTCAAAACAATAAAGAGATGGTTTACTCATTTATTATCAATGAACATTCATATTCTCTTTGTCTACATTCAATCTTGGTATTTGTTCTGTGGTGATGATTGAAACACGTTTGAGTACTAACTTTGTGATGCATCAAGAATCGAAGAATAAAGGTAAAAAGGTAAAGGTACAACCCGTTATTCAAGGCACACGAAGTCCTGCGGGTGATCACTGCTAGGCCAGCGATCTTTCAAGGCCAATTCAGTCCGGAGGGCCTAATCTCTTCTTCGGACCTACTTTACCGAACTTTACTTTACGGAATCGAAGAATAGTGAAACTTAATTTGTTCATAATATAAAATGTGACTATCCTGGGATAACTGTCTCCTTGTAAGGACCGTCTCATTATCTATTTATATTCACATATACTTCTCCTTTCTGATATACCTAACCTTCCTCTTTATTTAGTTTGAATTTTTTTTTTACTTTTTTGATTCATCGTCATGGCTTCCTTTCATGTGCAGCATTAAAGGAATACCGCAAGCTGATTTGAAAAAAAGTGTGTGCTTTACACAAAACTTTCTCCGTTTATTTATCTACGAGAGTGTACGCGGACAGATTTAAATAAGCGTGAAGTATTCCTTTATGGCGTGGACTTTAAATCATACAGGTTATATAAAACACACTATCT
This sequence comes from Parapristionchus giblindavisi, assembly GCA_943737045.1. Lineage (NCBI taxonomy): Eukaryota > Metazoa > Nematoda > Chromadorea > Rhabditida > Diplogasteridae > Parapristionchus > Parapristionchus giblindavisi. The sequence goes on along the minus strand of CALSFV010000213.1, from coordinate 119,934 downwards.
TAGAAAATCGACATATGTGCGGTATCGATGAAAAATGAATTTTTCTGTTTTATGTGTGATAAATACAGGCTCCATGAATGAAGTACACTGGTACTTGGAAATTGCTTCCAATTGAAAATTCGCTTCAGGGGGTGACCACACAACGGTTTGGCGCCTTTTCCTAAAAAGTTTATTTCGATACCAATCGATTCTGGAGTGGGCGCAATGGACTCCTTGGCTAATTCTAAGAAACTATTGCTAAGGAGAGTTTTTCGATCAAAGGTCAACGAAGGCTGGAATTCGGGAATATTCGTAATAATTTTCACATTAAATTAATTCTCACTATTTTCCCATGGAGAAAGTAAATTTTTTATTTGCTCAATCGCTTCTGCATATTATATTACGCCTTTAGTTTAAAAAGTGTAATTTATAAAAAATGGGAAATTTATGTACGAATCAATTTGGTTCGTTGGACTTAATTGTGGTGAGGATTGGCGACGTTCCCTAAAAAGTTTATTTCGAATCCTATCGATTTGTGAGTGGGCGCATTAGAATCCTTGTCTAATTCTAAGAAACTATTGCTGAGGAAAGTTTTTCGATTAACGGTCAACGAACGCTGGAATTGGGAATTTTCGAAAAATAAAGTTTACATTAAATTAATTCTCACTATTTTCCCATGGCGAATGTAAACTTTTTATTTGCTCAATCTCTGCTACATAATATAACACATCTTCAGTTAAAAAAATGTAATTTATAAAAAAAATATAAATTTGTGTTCGAATCAATTTTGTCGTTGTTGTATGAATTATGGCGAGGAATTCTGGTCAGGGTAAGAATGAAGATTTCCTAATCGATTTTTTGTCGCTTTTCTGCTAGTTTAGTGCGTATTTCAACGCAATAACACGGGCATTTGACTGTTCATCCTGTGGTTCGGAGTGCTGCAGCAGTTGGGCAGTGTTGCTCTCTATTCTAATCATCATTGTGATGTAATTTCTATTCTATTCACTTATTCGGATACGTGCTAAGATGTGTTATATTATGTAGCAGAGATTGAGCAAATAAAAAGTTTACATTCGCCATGGGAAAATAGTGAGAATTAATTTAATGTAAACTTTATTTTTCGAAAATTCCCAATTCCAGCGTTCGTTGACCGTTAATCGAAAAACTTTCCTCAGCAATAGTTTCTTAGAATTAGACAAGGATTCTAATGCGCCCACTCACAAATCGATAGGATTCGAAATAAACTTTTTAGGGAACGTCGCCAATCCTCACCACAATTAAGTCCAACGAACCAAATTGATTCGTACATAAATTTCCCATTTTTTATAAATTACACTTTTTAAACTAAAGGCGTAATATAATATGCAGAAGCGATTGAGCAAATAAAAAATTTACTTTCTCCATGGGAAAATAGTGAGAATTAATTTAATGTGAAAATTATTACGAATATTCCCGAATTCCAGCCTTCGTTGACCTTTGATCGAAAAATTCTCCTTAGCAATAGTTTCTTAGAATTAGCCAAGGAGTCCATTGCGCCCACTCCAGAATCGATTGGTATCGAAATAAACTTTTTAGGAAAAGGCGCCAAATCGTTGTGTGGTCACCCCCTGAAGCGAATTTTCAATTGGAAGCAATTTCCAAGTACCAGTGTACTTCACTCATGGAGCCTGTAATTATCACATATAAAACAGAAAAATTCATTTTTCATCGATACCAAAAAATATTCCAGTTGTTGAATTCTCTCAGATAGTGTTTTATAAGACCGTAAATCATTAAGGTCATTCCTCCTATGCTTTGGTCTCTCATCTGATGTGGAATGGCTCCGTTCCTCATATCTCTCTCTATCTATTCCTACTAATACTCAACACAGTACAACAGGTACTTAATCATATATATCTAAGTCATAATAAGTAGATAATCCTATTGACTCTTATGAGTGACATTAACTATGTGTTCAGGTCTCATCAATAGTTCACGCTCAATCTCCCTGTGACTATCCTACTCCATACTCTGATTCATTCGAGATATTCTGTCAGAATCGATATCATGGAGTAAGTTACTCTTCATTCTGAGCTATTGATATGGTTCGTGAACCTTTTGTATGTTATGAATGTCGCACACTTATAATTTGATATTTTTTTGAATTTAGGCAAACTATCTGTGTGATTCATCCGGATTACTCTCACGGACGGAGGTATTCAAATTCGTTTTTTCATAAATCTACATTTTCATTCATCAATTGATCATTTTAATTTCAACTCAGTGCAAATCGAAATAATAAGATATTTTAGGTTGAATTGTTGGATGTTCTATTCTCCTCATTGAACTTCACAACAGCTTTCTGTCGTCCTCATTGCGCTTCAAATAAAATTCATGTTGGAATTGTAATGGTCGATGTGGCTGCATTACATAGGTTAGTATTCCAATCTATTATATAACGGTCGCGTTTTCAAATTCTCTATTACCGCGAGTAGGAAAAAAAATTCATATTACATAAGATGTTATATATACAATATATAGTTCCATTATAGTCTCTCAACATGTACTCCATATCTTGAATCATCTTCATCGATAACATCATCTTCTCATCAATTACCATTGATTGCTTCATCACTTGAATTTGCTCGTCTACTCAATCAACATTGGGATGACGCAGCTCCTGCTGATCTACTTCTTCTACTCATACGGTAGAATTATCATTCATTCATTTTAGTATTTTGCATCTCGAGATATAATATAACTGAAACAACGCTCATTATTACTGTACGGTTAAATATTTTGGTCAGTATTATGAATAGAAAGTCAAGATTTGAATGACAAATATCCTTCATTCATCATTTTTACTGCTTGTTTTGAGTGTTTTTATTATTCATGGAAAGCAGTATAAATCTCTACTATAGTTTACGTCCCAAACTTCCCAAAAATAAGTTTTTCTTCTAGAACGTATTCCCATTGCCAGAATGAAAAAAGAATAAATATATTTCTTGCCTAAATGACATAAAAGATACAAATAAGTGACATAAATAGATTTGTATGATGGGTTCAATCAACTCTATTGTCAAGATTGTTCCATTTTTGTATTAAAGTGAACAGTACTAATTTTCAGTGCATGGCATCCTTCCCATCTTCATCGACCGGTTCTTGTTCCTTATTTCACGTATGTCACCTGCTTTTTTTATTATGAATGAAATGACGATATTAAAAGTACAGACACAAAACATTATATTTTGGCTTGTAAAGTGATAGTGTTGAAGATGGATACTACGCGAATCTCTAACAAAATGCTTAAGCAAGCAAGATAAAAGTGATATTTACGAAGTTAACACGACTATTTACTAAAATATTTGCATAGTGAAAGAACTTCTGACTTGTTAACGTATCATCATGCATTCGAAACGTATTACAAAACTTTCAAATTTTGACTCTCAATGTATTCAAAGTACTTCAGTTGCCTGTGATGAGCCAGTCGATTCATTCACGATTCCAATGATCAAATAAACAGCAACTGTATCTAGAAAACCTCCTGCTATCATTCTGCCTCTTTTTTTTCTCATGAAAATTATCTATTTGATCATGATAATTACGCATCAATTTTTTCAAAAACAATAATGAAATAGACATTTATAGTCGTCGTCTCTCTCATTTATCTCGCCACTCAGTGGGTGTTTATCTCTCACCACGAACATCTTTCTTAGAAGCATTGAAGAATGGGCTCAAACAAGCATCTATTGTTATCAAAAGAAAAGTAACGAGGACCAATTCGGTTAGTCTCTCTTAACTGTCTATAGATAGAGAAAACCCCAAATACAAAACGTAAAATGACCTATTGTGATTTAACTATTGCAGTCAGAGATAGTAAATGATATTCATCCGTGGTTTCATAGAATGAAATAAGATAATAAAACAACGGCTCATACGCACGTTAATCATGTGCACTGTCAATAATTTTTTTTATCTGCAACTTAAGAATATTTATTTTTCAATATGAAAAAAAATTTAAAAAATAATTATTATTTATGATAGAGAGGGCGATAACTCAGGAGAATCATGAATATCTTTCACCCTTTCTACCCAATTTTTTAAGCACAAAAACCAAAAAAGTCGCATATGGAACGTGGGCATTTGAATATTTCCGCCCGCGAATTCAAATTTCGACTTTCTGTTTTCTGCTTTCCGGCGCTTTTCTCGAAACTGACCATATTCAACTTCTTCTTAAAAAGTCTCGCACGTGCAGTCGATAAAATTGATAGTTTAGATTCTCCGTCAATCAACGATTCCTCAATGGGTAATCTATTCAACGATTGGACTTGTCATCCTTGTTCTTCTCTCTATCAAAATAGCCAATTGGGTGGCATCTAAGATGAATCAAGCTAAAGTCAGTACATTTGATAATTCCCCCATTAAACTATATTCTTTTCATTTTAATTTTTTTAATGTACCTTAGTATATCCGAGACGATTGTTGTAATTTTTTTCAGAAACCAAAATGGTGTATTTCGAGCTATAAGTCAAATAGTCGATTTCGTGCGAGTTTTTCACGTGGATTAGTAAGGGATCAACCACAGAGGAAGAGTACTATGATGTTCAGGTTATTATACTTATTCTTTACAATATCAATCATTTGAAATCAAATGAAAACAATCATAGATGTATACAATAACCTTTAATTGCTTATTAACATGGATACAATTATTTCAACTTTGTAATTTCAGAAGTTTCAACAAACGTAACGGTATTCCACCGGCCCAGAGAATATGAGTGATAATGTTTTTGTTCAACGAATGTATTCATCCTAAACATCATTGTATGACTTAAAAAGGACATTCCATCAGACAACGGTCTCATCATTTCAACTCTATTTATCATATCTTTTCTTGAGCGGACACTGAAACGCAAAAATTCGCGAATTATGACGGGCTTTCCATTTTTCAGCGGAAGACTTGCTAATGCGAATTTATGCTGGTATTACTACTATTAGTTTGATAGGTTTAATAAAATCACTTGTTACTTATTTAATGAAGTGTCCACAAATATCAATCTACGCGTGGATGTAAAGAAGCTAACAAGCGATTAGACTGCTTTCACTATTCAACGTCTCACAACTGATCATCCTTATTTTGATATTTCCCACTTGAGTTTATATATTGTATGCATAAGAGATATGATTAAACAATGATGAGACCGTCGACTGTAAACGATCCCTTAAAGGTACACCCGAGCTAATTTAACTATCCGCTTTGGCAATACTCTCCCGTACATAAAGAAAGCGAGAGAGTAGTACCAGAGTGGAGAGTTTGGGTGTGCTTTTAAATGTCCGCAAATTTTCTTTAACTTCTTTCAAATTTTATTGCTTTTTTCTTTGCTCAGTGATTAACAAACGAGGTAAGGCATGTTCATATAGATACAGTGGTCATTTTGTCTCATTTATTTTATTTATTCTATTATTGTTATAATAAATTATATGTAAGATGTCCATGTTGTTAATGCTGAAAATTTCAACAGATCAATTAATAAATCGCCAACGTAACGGATGTGTATTGTAATAAAATAGGAGGAAGAGCAAAAGACATGATAATATGCAAATTTAATGGTACAGACAAGAAAAAGAGAAATTAGAATAATAAAGAGAACGTAAGACGCATCTCATAGATAAGAAACAATTGAGAACTGAAAGCTTATCACTCTGTATTTAATAGAGCTTGGGCTAGAGAACCAAAGATCAAAGATCAAAGAGCGAATAGTTTTAGGTAATTAGATTTATTGACAAAACAAAAAAGTCAGAGCAAGTTTTTCGGACGCGTTCGGTAGTAGAAAATATTTGTCTCTTTAATCTTTTAAGGTTTGCATGTGCATTCGGTCTCCATCTTTTACCATAAACGAAAAATATGGAGAAAAAGTGAAAAAAATGAAACAAGGTTGTTAAAAAAACAACAGTATTCAGTGTTCAGTACAGTATCCACACCCGTTGGCATTTATACGTACATATTAGATGCATGACAGAAAAAGAATCCAACTTGTACTGATTTGTACTGTGCCATATTTATCGAGAGAAAAAATCATTAGAAAGGTCACAATAATCGAGGTTCGTTCTTGGAAAAAAGTTTTAATAAATTGCTCACTATTGCTCCTTAAAATTGCGAACATATCAGCTCAGATAACACGCATATGTAGTACAGAAATCATTCCATGTCATCCCTCTAGAAGATCATGTAATAATCACGAATCTTGCAGATCGATAATTCTCGTAGGAAGTTAACTGTTATCTGATCATATAATTTTGTACTTTTTCTCTTTTTAATACTCTCTTATTCTCATTCTCTTTACTCTCAATGCATGGTACTGTCAATGATCAATAAGCTTCATCATCCTTGTTTACCGATTAGGGCGTGCGTACTTTGTTTACGCCTTTGGCCCATTCCCCTCTCCCTCTGTCGATCTCCTTCTCTCCTTCTCTCTCTTCCTCTGCTTCTCTTCCGAACCTCCTTCTCCCTCATTCTCTCTCTCCCAGTATCATTCACTCTGTTGTTGGCTGCTGCCACCCTGAGGAGCCTGACACTAGGTCAGTCTAGGGTCAACTCCCTGTCCCTCTCTCTCTTCCCTCCTCCCCTCTCTCCCTCTTCCTCCCTCCCCCTCCACTATCTCCTTCTCTCATCAATGGTCATATTATATTGAACAACAGGCGTTCATTCTCCTTCCTCTACAATACATTTAGACTTATCTTTTCTTTATCTCCATGTATTTCTTCAATCCCTCTCTCTCTTGTAATATGTTAGAAGATCCCTCTTCCCCTTCCCCTCTGTAATCTTCGATGTCCTCTTTTATATACAGTACACTAAGTATTCAACTCATACTGGCACTTTCCCTCTTTTCTTTCTTTTCTCTCCCGTTTCACTTGACCCCAATCTCCCTTTCATCCAGTTCGAGCCTGAAAGAAAGGGATAAGTGAGAGATAGAGAGAGAGAGGGAGAGAGAGGGAGAAGGAGAGAAGGAGAAGGCAAGGGAAAAGAAGAGTTGGACTATACCCATGTTTCAGAAAACAAATTCTGCTACTGTATCTCTATATTCAAGATGTGATATATTGAATGTACAATGTGATTGGTTGCATCTACCATGTGTACAGTATCGTACAATTTCTCTTCGTGAAAGTGATAAACGGACGTCGATCGCTAATAATTATTATGTTGCGAATAAGTATGATTGAGATTATGTGTGTTACTTTGCTCCATATTTGACATAAAATACAACCCGGTCGAGGTTTTTACACGATTGTCGCATTTGCGCACCCCCGTACGAATATTTTTTTGATTCTCAAAATCGTAATAAGTAATAAGTATTAGTGATATCATGTTGTTTTTAATGACTATCTATCATGTTCCAAAAATCCATAGTTGTTAAAATTAATTAAAAGACAAATCACATTAGTCCGAAACTGTATGTGTATGTTTTTGAATAGCAAATTTTCAACCATATTAGAAATGCGAGAAACAATGTACAAATAAAAATTTTAAATGAAATAATCAAGATACCAATAATATAAAGCGTTGGAAAAATAAAAATTCAAAAGCCAACAGTATGATTTGTGTTTCAATTTCATTTTTTTAAACAATAATGGAACTTTTGTTTCAGGATTAGTAGTCTTAAAAAAATACTTGATATCACTCACACTCGCGATCACCATTTTGAGGATCGGAAAATGTTCAAATTTCCCTTTCTCCCTCGCTTTATTCCTTCTCCCTCTACTTTAGTTCCTCTCCCTTTCCCTTTTTCTTCTCCCTCTCCTTATTCTCTCGATACCCCGGATATACAGTTCTTTTCTTCTTCCTCCTCCTCTTCTCCTTTCTTTCATTGCATAAAAACGCGACGTAGTACCATTAGCCTCCTTTCACTTTCTATCCTACTTTCCATTTTACCTTTCTCTCTCTCCTTCTCTCCTTCTCTCCCTCTCCCTCTTTCTCCCCCTCTCACCCTCTCGTGATAGTCTGAAATGACCTCATCTCACTCTCTTGCAACAACGAGCAATGTCTACTGTACAATTGAACACTGAGAGAGTTGATCTTTGAACTTCATGGGATACTGTAACTACAGTAATCTTTCATACCTTATCCAGACTTGATCTTTGATTTTTAATCAAATAGATCAGATATTCGAAATATACTATAAACCTCATTTAGTGGTCATTTGTCCTTGAGGAGAGGGCACACAAAAAGGTGAACAAAAACCATGAGGGGACAGAGGTTTTGCACGGCTGTCTCTTTACTATGGGAGAGTCAAGGACGGGATAGAAGGAGAGGGAGAGGGAGAGGGATGAGGGAGAGGGAGAGGGAGAGATAAGTTAGCGAGATGAAGTAGTAAGATAAGTATCAACTTTGTCGTTTGCACAATTTTCAATATCTAAAGAACTTTATTCCTTTTACAATATATTGTACTATTTTTTGTCTTTTATTCAGATTCTACATGATAAAAGACCATCCGTGGTTTTGCCCACCTTCCCTCTCCCTCTTCCTTCTCCCTTTACTCTATTTTGATCTTTCTCTTTCCTGCAAGCTGGGCAAACACAAACACTTTGTTCAGAATCTCTCAGAACAAAAAAAAAGAAAAAAATGGTTCAAAAAGTGTGTTGTCATATTCTTCCGATCATTCATTTATCTTATTTTCCTCTAGTACAAATTTGTCGAACAAACGCCAATTGTAAACTAAAGTTAGTCATTCAAATTTGGAAATGTTAATCAGTTCATGATTTTTTCCAATAGTACGATATGTGTTCACTATCTATGTTCATATCTCAATTACAATCTCTTTCTTATAAGGACAATTCTTTCTTCTTTTATCTGGTAACATTTGGATGTTTTATTCCTCTTTCATCCATAATATGAGAAGGTTCAAGGACTGAATATATAATGAGATCAATCAATGGACAAATATTCATTCTCTTCTTCCTTCAACGAATAACATCATCCAATTCCTCATTCCTTTTTTCATCCTTACATTTGCCTTACCTTCACAACGTAAACTAGTGTTACTTTTCGTTTTTTTAGTACGCGTCTAGCAAATGTAACGACGTACATATATGGGAAAGGGGCGATGGATAATAGTCGGTCGATAACATTTCTCGTTGGATTACTAACAAATTAGTTTCCACAGTCAGTATTTCAATAATCATATGTGGTGTGTAACATGAAGAGAATAAATGTTTACATATATACTATTTTGTTTAGTACCTATGAATCGTTGGATTATCCAATTTGATTCGTCCTTTCAATTATTCAATGGTCATATGGCGTAATCATATCTATTTCATCCTTCAATCTATTCCATATCTAAGCTCTATCTCGAACAATACCGGCTTTCATTTCATTCTCCCTCTTCCTCTCCCTCTTCTTCTTTCCCTCTCCCTTTCTGACCAGGTTGACTTCTACAAAACACCAACCCCCAGTAGATCCGGCATGAACAGGGCGACTTAGGCATAGTATTGTTGACGGAGAAAGATATCTCACAACGAAAGAATAGGATACTGTAGCTTATGATTACTGTGTCAAAACATGAAGTCGTGAAAGAATTCATAGTTATAGTTTTATTGTGCCTCCGGTTCTCTCATCTTCGGCAGAACTACTCACAATCCTTGAAGAACTCTTCAAATATCACTAATACAGTAACTTGGAAGACTTTTGAGTAGAAACGGTCATAATGAATAGACCGGTTGTGTTAGAGAAAGGGAAAGAAGGTGAGAGCTGGATTATGAAATAGGTCAATAGAAGAAAGGGAAGAACTTTGAATAAATAGTACACGAAAGTGAATGAGGAACACTCAAATCGTTCATATCATTCCCCTTCTAACTACATAGTCTTCAAAATGAGTCGCTCTCATAATTAGTGCTCTCTCGCTTGTCTTTCGTTCAAAGGAGAAGAGAAAAGGCTTACAAAAATATGATTATAGTGGTTTCAATTTTATTTCACTTATTGTTGTGGATAATCGATGCTTCTAATAGTCCATTCTATCATCTTTAGTACTTATTTTCCAATACCAAAATATGTCCAATTTCATCATCTTGCAAACGAAAAACAATAATATTATTGAATTACCGTATCTCACGCCAATTAGCTCTGAATTTTCTCCTCGTATGTTTATTCTTAAACAATTTTTGAATCATTTGTGGGTTTTACTAATTTCTACTGCAACCTTTCAAGAGTCAGAGTAATCTCCGATGTTCTTATTGTTAATTGAGCAATATCCTCAGTCTCTTCATATTTCTTACCTCTCTCTCATCTTCTTCTCTTTCTCTGCCACTCTCTTCACTCTCCTTACTCTCTCATCATCTCTTCTTCTCTCGCGTCTCTCGTATTCCAATTGTCTCTCTCTCAGTTTGCTTGAGGTATGTCCTCAAACCTGTTTCTAGACATGGAAAAGGGAAGGAGGTCCCTACCTCTTGATTTCTCTCTCTCTCCCTCTCTCTCCCTCTCCATCACTCTCTCTCCCCTCTCCCTCACCCTCTCCATCTCTCTCTCTCTCTCCCTCTCCCTCTCTCTCTCACTCTCCTCCCGGATCTTCTCTCTCCAACATTCGGGTCACTCTCCCTTTCTCTTCTTCTTCATCATTCACAATTTCCTTTCACTCTCAATCCCTTGACCATCATCGTTGAAACTTTCTCTTTTTAGTCCAATTTCACTATTTGAAACTCTCTACTCTTTCACTTACTTTCTATTCAAAATTTCACTTTATTCTTCAAAATCAACACAATAACTGGCTTATTTTTCTAAAGTATTTGAGTCGTTGGAATTGATAAATCGAAACTATCTGAAACAATTCTTATCTTTATTTGATATTGCATTTTATGTTTACTTGATCGCTAAATTATCTTCCTCGTCATTATCATTATTCCATTCCTAATTATATTTTACATAGTTTTTTTTCGATTATTCGTCCATCTATTTATTATCGTGAATCAATCAATAAATAATTATGATCAATCAATATTCTTTAGATGAATTCTCCTCCTTCATCTCTTACTCAATCATTATCAGTTGTTGTCAGTAGAGAAGATGATTCCATGTCAAGTGAGGGATACTCACCTCGATCAAGGTACTGTAACTATACATTCTGTCATTCTAGATTACTGTAACATCATAGATTGATCTGCGCTTTGATTACTGTAGTGTTTGTTGCTCACGTTTTCCGGTTGATTTTTCATCATCATTCACTATCTAGATAATCGGTTGAAGCTATTGGTCAATCTCTATCTCTCTTCTCTTTCTCTATCTATCACTTTTTTGCCTGGTGACTTCTACCCGAGGGGCTGCTGAAAAATAGCCCCCAACCCGAACTAGTCTTTAACACGGTAGAGGAATCCCTTTCTCTACCTCTCCCTTTCTCTCCCTCTCCCTTTCTCTCCCTCTCCCTTTCTCTCCCTCTCCCTTTCTCTCCCTCTCCCTTTCTCTTCTTGTTCATTTCTTCTGTCCGTTCTCTGGCCTACTTTCACTATGATTATTTCATTGCTCAATGTTACAGGGAGGGAGAAAGTGTGAGAAAGGGGGAATGATTCCGGGGCCCTGAGGGGAGAGTTAGAGAAGGTGAGAGAGGGAGAAGGGAAGGAGAAGAATTGTGTGAGAGGGAGAAGGTGAGGCAGAGAGGGAAAGGAAGAGTTAGACGAAGAGAATTGGAGAGGTAGAGGTAGACCAGCTCCGTATTCGGGAGTCGAAAGCAGAAAACATCCCTTGGGCAGCGATAAAAGAGGCAGAAACCGGAATTGTTTGTGTTGAAAAAGACGATGGGAAGTAATTAGGAAAGAATTGATGTAAACAAAGAATCGAACAATGATTTTCGATATTGTACAGTAATCGGAGATTTCTTAGACACTTGAAATTTTAATCGATCGATCAATAATGAAATCTATATTTAGGGACGAAGATTCATTCTGGGAAAAACGACGAAGAACGGGTGATTTTGGACAAAAGAGAAGAACTGTTGAAAAGAGACACGTATCTGATGTTGTGAGTGAATATTCGATTGACCCTTATACTTCCATATTGTGATTGTCGTTTATATTGATTGGAATAATAATTATAGGCTCTTGAACAACGTTTACTTGCCTTATCACAAGAAAATGAACTATTAAAATGTCGTCTTGAATCAAGAACTGCAGTGGATTCATTACTTGGAGGACCATTGAGGTATGATTTCATCTTTTGATATTTGATCTCATGAATTTTGTCATCTTAATTATCATTTTAAATATTTAAATATTTAATTTGAGATCTAATGTACTCGGTGAAGTTCCTGCAATGCCAGCACCTTCAGTCACTCCTTCATTACTGGTTAGTATTACTTTGAAGTGAAAATATGTTCAGAGGCTTAAATAAACTGCAACCAGATTCTGATAACTTTACTCAAAATAAGTACTAATACGTTTATAATATACACATCATGAGTAAACTATAGATGCTAACCTTCTCTATTATAGAACTCTCAATATGGCGCTCCCACATCAGTGATCACTTCCCGTTTCTCTTCCACGTCCACAGCGTCCTCTCAACCACACGCGTCAACGTCAGCCTCTGCGGCCAATCTTCCAATGCTTCAGCTAGCCCATCTACAAGCTGCCATTCAACAACAGGTACGTTGACACTGTATCTCATCTCATACTATAATATTACAATGATTATACCATACTCTCATCATTTGTTTACTTCTTCTACATAATTTATGAACATCTGCCACATCTGTCTTTTAGTATTCACATTTAGTATTCAGGTCAAATTCCATCTGGCTTTGATCTTATTTGTAGATAAAGAAGATCAAAGATCAAAGATCAAAGATCAATGTCTGAACTTCAGCTTCAACTACCTCAACGTTTTCCTGTTTCAACTTCTTCATCATCATCTTCTCCTCTATTCTCTTCATCATCAGCCTTTCAACCCTTCCAAAGTGTTATCAAACGGAGTCCCGAACGGATTATGCCTGACTCTAGCACCGAATACCGTAAGATTTATTGGTTTTCTGTCGTTGTTTTTGGAGATTAAGATATCACTGACTATTCTTCGAAGGCTATTGATAAAGATCAATAATCACAATCAATAATCAATAATCGATAATTCTGCATTCAGCTCATCTTCGTGTTCTAACCTCAAAGACAACATCATCTCATCCATCAACATCATCATCATCTCCATTGATTCAATCAACATCATCTAATCAAGGAGGCCTTCTATCAGCTATATTATCATCAAGAACATCTCCTAATGTTCCTCGTACATCAACTGAACATTGGAGTGGATTGTCCAGTCCACCGAGGGTTTGTTTCTATAATATTCAAATTGATTTCAATTGAACGTTTAATAATAATAAATTTATCTAACCTCGGAGGGTATTGTAAGATTCAGAATTAAATATTTAACTAATATGATGAAGGCATTGTCACATGTATATGAATACCGTAATCCTTTGTTCCCTTCAGGACCATGCCCATTGTTCATCATCATCCAAATCCGATAATGAATCGGCGGCATCATCATCATCATTATCACCATCTGGATCAGGGAGATCATCTCATTCTGGAGATATTGATCCCAAAAGGGTACCTTATTGTATTACTTATTTAAACAATCTTATAACGAATCATTCTAGTCATTATTAATTTGGTCCCTTTATTGTGCATTTTTATTGAGGCCTCTAATCAAACAACAAAACATATTAATGAGTGACATGCAAAACTGAATGTAGATATCCATTTTTATAAGACTATCGATTTATACCAATATTCCAGCAGGCTTACATGGATAGACGAAAGCGTAATAACGAAGCGGCCAAACGATGTAGAGCAAACCGAAGAGCTGTATTTGAATATCGATCAAGACGAGTTCAGGTACGGTAACTAGTGATTTCTTTTTTCCTTCACTTTATTCATTGATTCGCTTGCCAGAATTGATTGATTAGATATTGCTATATTTCAAAACGTTCCGTGATTATTTGTGAACGGAAAGATTGCGCGACACGAGGTATCCCGCCAATTCCACCCAGAATTTCAAGTGCGCACATGGTCAAAAAAACGTGGCTACCAATACGCCACATCAAAGCTTATGGCAAGGGAGTTATTGACATCTCTTGCGCCCGTACTCCTTTATTCAGTGCGTGAAATTCTCAATAATGTCTAATAACCTAATTTCATTTATTTTAAGGTCCTCGAAAACGAGAACGATCAACTTCGTGATGAGATAACTTCACTTCGTCGAGAGATTGAATCATATAAAAGTCGTCTTATAGAGAGAGGATCATCACTTCCTCTGACTCCTTCCACTGTTATTACATTAGCCCCTCCCACTAATCGTGCTACACGAATTCTTCCCACATCATCATCTAGTCCGAACTTCTCTAGTAACTAGAATAATGCAGTAGTTATCCATCTTCCCATTTTGATCTTTGATCTCTTATGATCTCAGATCGACTCATATTCATTCCGTCTTTCACAACGCAATATCTAATAATTTATCTTTCAATAATAATAATAACGTTTGTCTTTCACTCTTTTACGCTTTAATCTCAACAAACTTTACTGTATAGTCATCATGCAATCTTTTTTTGTAATAATATATAATAAATAGTAATCCAGTTCTCCTTGTCATACAGTACAGCAGATCTTCAATCCTGATTCATCTGTTAAACACATTAAATTTATCTCAAATGTGGGACACGATCTTGATACTGATATTCATCAGACATGGCTCATGGAATGATATTTCTTTAATTTGATTAATTAAATTTCTTCATAGAATATTGATGATGTGGCGTGAATGATATTGTATGATTGATTGATTAATTGATTGAATAATTGATTATCTGATACAAAAGCGTGGAAAGGTGCATTGCTCATGACCGAAACTAGAGTAGTCTGGTGCAGATATATATATGTAATAATGAAGTGTTGGAGCTACCCTCGTCTTGTGATATGAAACTAGGACAACTAATAATGAGTCACATTGTACGCAACAGAAAGTAATAAACGTTGCAAAGTTAAAATGGAGGAAACGATTGAGAGAATAAGTTATTCATAATACATCAATTCAGAAGGCGAATATTATTAAACTAACTAAAGCGTATCAATTTACTAAGATTTATTTGTAGGAGTGGTGTAAAATATATTGATCTACAGAAGATTATCTACATCATCCATATCTATTCCAAATCGTCCTCTATTCTCAATTTTTAATATGTAATAAACATTTGAGTACTCATATATTTTGTATTGTGCATTGAAAGTAGGGTTGAACATGGTAGTGAAACAGAAAATATCTTCATTTGTAACTCGAGAGCAAAATATCTTTCAATCAATAAATACAATTTTTACGAAGACGTTTTATATTGTTGATACTTAAACATGCATACTATAATTCTTTATGGTATAAACTTGTATTGATCATGAGGAATTATATATAAATATAATTTTATATTATATAAATGAATTTAAAAAATAAATTAAAGGTGGAGACTCGCGAATGTTCATGCAAATCTCTTGTATCTCGCTTATGCAAGTGTCAATTGATATGCAAGAAGATAGAGTGACCAGTCATCAATCCCTAGCGCAGTGGTATGACTTCTGACTAGATAGCGCATGGTCGCGGGTTCGAATCCTATTGCCGAACTTTCTTATTTTCAAAAAGCGCGCCTTTGCCTGCGATTGCAAGCATGATTTATTCATGATTCTAGCGATCAATAAGCTGAATTAGCATAAAGTAAATAGTGTACTGTGCGTAGAATAACTTTTGATAACTTTCTGCCTTCACAGTTTGTTCACGAAAATATTCGCAGGAGTCCACCTTTAACCTTCAGAATTACCTACACTTACAGAGACCTAAGACTATTTTGGCGCCGGCGGAAAGTGGCGCCAAAGTGAATGCAAATAGAAAATTCGAATTTCCGATAGTTATACGGGTAAGTTTCAGAGCGTTGACACCATTTTTGGGTTTAGATAAAATGGAGTCTGCGCTCTGAAACTGTTAAACATGTTGGCAAAGAACGTGCACGCAATCAAATCAACCAATTAGTTTTTAAAAAGGACAATTTTCCAATGATTTCATTATTACCCTTTGAATGTCGTCCCTCTCCATCCTCTTTCCCTCACTCTGCCTCTCGATCTATCTCACTCTCCACCTCTCCCCTTTCCTCTATACATCTCGAAATTTACATGTCTCATCCCCTCATAGAATAGAAGAGGCGCACAGTAGACGCACGACAATTTGCATATGCTGTTTGATGCGAGGGGGAGGCGCAAACGAGACTCTTATCGGGCCAATTTGCATATATCTCATTGTCAATCAATTTGCTTACAACTTACAACAGGTGTCTAATCATTTCATCAATTTCGAAAACACAGCCGTCTCTTCTCTTCTCTTCTTTTCTTCTCTTCTTCAAGCAATCGTAAGTTTATTTGATCTTTGATTTTTTTATAGTTCAAAAGCATTACTTTAGAGCACCGGACCAGTATAAAAGACTAGTATAAATGGTCATTTAATTCGTGTGTATTTTATTTTTCGACCCATTTTGGACTGGACCGGTGTTCCGAAGTATTGTCATTGTCAGTTCAAGTTGATGATAGAATGAAAGAGCGCGTGAGACCATGAAGTTATACGGGTAAGTTTCAGAGCGTTGACACCATTTTTGGGTTTAGATAAAATGGAGTCTGCGCTCTGAAACTGTTAAACATGTTGGCAAAGAACGTGCACGCAATCAAATCAACCAATTAGTTTTTAAAAAGGACAATTTTCCAATGATTTCATTATTACCCTTTGAATGTCGTCCCTCTCCATCCTCTTTCCCTCACTCTGCCTCTCGATCTATCTCACTCTCCACCTCTCCCCTTTCCTCTATACATCTCGAAATTTACATGTCTCATCCCCTCATAGAATAGAAGAGGCGCACAGTAGACGCACGACAATTTGCATATGCTGTTTGATGCGAGGGGGAGGCGCAAACGAGACTCTTATCGGGCCAATTTGCATATATCTCATTGTCAATCAATTTGCTTACAACTTACAACAGGTGTCTAATCATTTCATCAATTTCGAAAACACAGCCGTCTCTTCTCTTCTCTTCTTTTCTTCTCTTCTTCAAGCAATCGTAAGTTTATTTGATCTTTGATTTTTTTATAGTTCAAAAGCATTACTTTAGAGCACCGGACCAGTATAAAAGACTAGTATAAATGGTCATTTAATTCGTGTGTATTTTATTTTTCGACCCATTTTGGACTGGACCGGTGTTCCGAAGTATTGTCATTGTCAGTTCAAGTTGATGATAGAATGAAAGAGCGCGTGAGACCATGAATTCATGAAAGAGTGCACATCAAAATCAATCAGGGGTCTTTATGTTACTGTAAGTAGAGTGCGTCGGACGATTGTCTCTTCAAAATATCTTTGCCAGGTACGGGGCACTGCATAGGTCGGAGGTAATCCGAAGGCACATGGCAGATCACTCTTACAATTCCACTGAGGGATTGTGGGAGCAGGTCTCATCATACGTGCTGGTCACGGTGATGTTTCCCCGTATCCTATCGATTTATCGGTAGTTAAAATGATATATGTATAGGGCATGGAGTGCTGACTGGCAGAGCGCTAGGGCGGTTTGAGTGGTCCCCCCTTTCTTATCTTCGCTGAAGAACTCCGGGTAGTGGGTGACCATGTAAGAGTGAAGAGTACTGTAGGTACACCATATATGTATTATAGTAAATATTATTGAGAATTGTTGTAATTAAACCTTTTTCACCATGCACTCACTGGACTGGATACAATCGAAGGAAGACGATTCAAGAGCACGCCATCTACCGTAATGGACATCTACAGTAATCGACATCACCGTAATCGACATTACCGTATCTACATCATAACCGGCATCTACAGTAATCCACGCTCATGATGTGAGCTATTGATTTCGATGTCCACTTTCGTTCGTCGTAGCCTAGCTACATCGCATCCAAGTTGCAGTAATTACTGTAATGAATTGAATCATTGCTGCATCCTCTATTCAATAAATATGTATGTTAATATGTTTCAGAATATCGATCGGAAGTAAGATGAGATTGGAGGTCATTATCACTTCATAGAACAAAGAAGGTACTGAATTTTTTTTTGGATATTCCTGAGCAAATCGATATTTTTTCCAGGTTGCCGTACCATCGAGGATGACGTCGAGACGAGGAATGCAGCAAAGTATTGATCGTGATCTACATTCAACCAAGGTATTATTGATTGAATTGATATTTCTGATCTAATCGATTTTCCATTTATCGATCGGAGACAATAAGGTCAACAGCGTTAACCATTAACGATTTCAGTCTGGATGTACGTCGCTACGAAAATTTCTATGTGGGGGTTCAGCACGAACTATCTACACTCGCACATTGAGTTCGAGGTACCGTACACACCTACCGTATACCTCACTTTCTTTTCAGGGCCTACCGTAATATGTTGATATTCCATTTGGAAAGATCGAGGAAGCGTGTAGTTTTTTGCCAGTTTAGCTGCAAATTAATGTCCTGATATGATACAAGGTACTCTTTGCGTTTCTCATGCAGAGACTTTGACTAGCGACGTTTCCTAATCGTCACACCACACTTCAGACACAATGCGCGAGACGGAGGTACGCGATTTGGTTGATTATCGACGGAATGGAGGAGACTTTCTCGATCGGACACAATATAACTAATCATTATGAAGGCGGCGTTTCAAATTTGGTTATCGAAGTTAAAATACGGTTGGTCTTTGATCTGTGTTGCCTTTAATCAGAATACTTATATCAGAATTCCGTTTCAGGTTATGTTTCACTCAACTTCTTCTCTAATCTTCCATTCTGTTCGATTCTCAACCAATCAATTGATTCTTCCAATTTGTTCACATCGGATACGGTAGCTTTATAATTTTGACATTGATCTTTGAAACAATTCTTCTAATTAAAGGTCTCCTATATGTTTGAAAAAGTTATATTATTTCATACTGAAGACGGTCTATCATAGCATACTCTTAACAACGATGTGAGAGAAGGAATTTTTATTATGGTCAAGTCTTCCGGTAACTGATCTTTGATCTTTAATTGCAATCTAAGTTACATACTGTCTCCAATGATTTCTGTAAGACCAATCGTGTCATATGAAAGAGCATGACAATGAAAATAAATCACTGTATACTTTCCATGCAATGGTGGGGCCCAGTCATTGCGTGAAAAGTGTACTGTCAAAGCGCGAAAAATGGCCCGGGCCTGAAAATGAAAATGCGAAAAATTCACACACAGCATCACGAATTGAAAATTGCAGCAAAAATATGGTAGCGGGGGGGATACCTACGGTAAGGGTGGCGAGTCACATAAATCATGGGGGGGGGTCGAAGGGATGTAAAGTAATCAACGTCCAATACAGGTATTTATTTACATTTGATAATTATTGATTGATTTGTCTGATTTGAGTGTTAGATGTTCATGCCGAGACAGCAAGCAGTTCCATGAATGATGATGTCACGATACCTTCAACTACGGACGACAGAATCTGCAAGAACTGAATGATCTACCATCAATGGAGGTATAATATTATTGATTGATTGGTACATTTCTCATATAATCGATATTCTTCCAGTTACACGAGGACGAAGCCGACACGACGACTCTTCATCCAAGGACGTCAGGATATACAGAAATGAATGATCTACCATCAACGGAGGTATAATATTATTGATTGATTGGTATATTTCTCATGTAATCGTTATTCTTTTAGGATAACAAGGACGACGCTGCGACTATAACTACGACGGAGGACGAGACGATCTACAAACACCAGTGATCTACCATCAATGGAGGTATAATATTATTGATTGATTGACGTGTTTCTGGTGTAATCGATATTATTTTAGGATAACAAGGACGACGCTGCGACTATAACTACGACGGAGGACGAGACGATCTACAAACACCAGTGATCTACCATCAATGGAGGTATAATATTATTGATTGATTGGTATATTTCTCATATAATCAATATTCTTCCAGTTACACGAGGACGTCGCCGACACGACGACTCTACAACCAGGGACGTGATGATCTACAGAAATGAATGATCTGCCATCAACGGAGGTATAATATTATTGATTGATTGGTATATTTCTCATATAATCAATATTCTTCCAGTTACACGAGGACGTCGCCGACACGACGACTCTACAACGAGGGACGTGATGATCTACAGAAATGAATGATCTACCATCAACGGAGGTATAATATTATTGCAATCGATATTCTTCTAATCGAACGTATTAAATGTTCCTTTACAGCTGGGCAACGCGAGGATCGTAGCAAGAATGAAGAGCAATCCACCTACGACGATGGGATTTCGCAAGGAGAATTTTCATCAACACAGGGCGTTATCTATAATTCCTTTCATATCTTTAAATAATTAATTAATTAATTCTAATCAATTTCTCTTTTTTAAGCTAGAGGAGTGGACGGGAGTGAAGAAGAGGGGACGAGATGGCTGCTTGGACTGGGCGGGTATGGGCTGGACTGGGGAGGGCATAATCATTAGGAGATGTGGTACGAAAGACTAATTAGTTAGCGAATGGAGCTCCATTTCCACAGTTCAATCGATTAGTTGTTGATTATAAATTATCATGAGGAGGGTATTTGGTGGGAAACTATATGGACTGCGGAGTGGGATATATGGACTGGGAGTATAAGCAATAAAGCGTGCTGGACTGAAAATTGGCTGATGTGGCGCGGTATGCAAATCGCTGACTGGTATGGTTAATGCGCGGTGTGTATGCAAATTTAAATAAAACGAGAGTAGACAGCCCGGGCTGTCGTATGCAAATGCAATGGATGAATGGGTGTCGGTGTGTGATGCTGTGTGTGAATTAAAATAAGTGCGAGTATAAAACAATTAACGATTAATCTTAATAAAGAGATCAAAGGAATTGCCGATCGATATTCAATATCGATCGATAATTCCTACAGTGGTGGCCAGAAGGATATCATATTTTGGTTTTTTGAGCATAACTTTTCTTGTGGTTAACCTATCACCTTGAAATTTTTATATAGTGTGCTTAAACTTGTTTCACAATGTATACCGATGCATGGGGTCGGATTTTCAATTTAGACGGCTTCCAGGCTACAGTATCCCAAAATGACCATGACCGCTCATTTTGAGGAAGTTATTTCTCCTCTAATTTTTAAATGTATTCATTCAGTTTTCGCTTCTTTTTTCACGAATATATTTTTTAAAATCAATTAAACAAATTTATTAACAATATTCAACATGTTAGCAATCAAAATAATTGATTAAATCACTGATAAAGTGGATCGCTCACGTGGGTGATGTCTGGGCAACAATTCCGGTTCAAATCGATTATTTAAACGATTAAATTAGCAAATATTAATTTAGTACTTAGTTTCCGTGCTTCTAACTGATCCAACGACGTGCGGCGAGGAGGAGCGTACGATAGCCGATGAAATCATGATTCCATTGATTCGCTGCAGTGGACATAGTCCGAGTTCCTGTGCAGAATGGCGCTTCTGCCTCCGTGATTCACCGTGGGGACGTGCTTGTAGACATCATCCTCAGTCCCGACTGGTCTACGAACAAAAACCCGGCCGTATGAACCCAAGAGATTGAACTTGAATTCGTCCGACCAGACGACCTTTCGCTTGTCTGGGCCTGCCCTTTTGAAATAAGCTGTTGCACACTTCAGATAATTCTCTCTGTTCTTTAGATAGATTATTGGCTTCGTACTAACAACTCTACCATTAAGACCAGCGTATACGGGTTGTCTACGGATTGTGCGATTCGAAGGAGGAGTGACACTGTACAGTGTCATTTCTTGCTAGTTGATTGTGGAGTTCGCCCGCGGGTACTCACGCGATATGCTGATGATATTCCTGTCATCGAGGTGTTAGGTGATACATGAAACACAAGGCAATGAGGGTTGACGGTTTTTGACGAATTTGGGAACCTTTTTGATGACACGGGAGATCGTTCCCTGTTTTACACAAAACTGGTGAGCAGGTTCGGATTGCTTCAGACCATTCAAACCTCACGCGTAGGATATCAGGGAAGAGATAGCACACACCTTTCGGTATTGCCAAAGTATAAAAACAAAAATACAAGAAATATACATTTAAAAAATCACAAGAAACAAGCAAAAATGCTGAAAAAAGTTGGTACTTTTGAAATTTACAATTTACTTACGATGTGAATATTAATATCTATTAAATGTAAGAATTATCGATGAATGACTATATTAGCATGCGTAAGTGATGAAAAAATTGTTTAAAACAACGAAAAAACGTCGCAACTTCAAGTACTCAAAATGAGGCATATGGTCATTTTGGGATACTGTAGCCTGGAAGCCGTCTAAATTGAAAAACCGGCCCCATGCCTCGGTATACATTGTGAAACATGTTTGAGCACACTATATAAAAATTTCAAGGTGATCGGTTAACTACAAGAAAAGTTATGCTCAAAAAACCAAAATATGATATCCTTCTGGCCACCACTGTATATTCTCAATATTACAGCGTTTTCATCGGATATTGTGATCTATGATGTTTTTAAAAGATCAAAGATCACAATATCAGATATAATTTACACTTTTGTTAATATTATCATGCGTCTTCGAAATATAGGATGACACCATAGCCGGTAAATTTTTCATTACTGTAATTAACAAGAAATCTTATCTTATCTTATTCTTTATTCCATCGTACTATATGTGACATTAAAAACGAATGACAGAGGGGTTGATGGATGTCCGTCGCTTCGGTAGCGATATCGGTTTAGGGGGGGGGGTACAGTGGCAGTTTGGGAGCTACTGGCGAATATTAGAAGAGGGTATAATTATATCTGGTGAGATCTTAACTAGCCCTGCACGGAATGAGGGTGGTGGGGATGCAACTAATTCGATGGGCAAAGAGTTCCAAATATCTATTGATCTAGATGCACAGGCAATCGATATTCAGCTTGAAATCTAAATCATATATTTGATCATATTAATATTCAATACAATGCATGTTAAATTCAATGAGGTGAGCATTTTTTGACTTGTATTAGTTAATTAATATCCTAATTTGCAGAAAGATATCATATATTAATCTACTGAAGATGATCTACCTTTACATAACCCCTTGATCTATCTCTCTCTCTAATCACATCCCTTTACGATGTCCACACATAATCAATCAATAATTGAGTACTCGTATATTGCGTACTTGTCACAAACTAATTCCATTGCCCATTAGTTCCATTTCGCGTTTCGTTTAACTCATCATATTCATATCTTGTTAGTCATACATATAAGAGGGGTTAGAATAAGAAAGTTGGCGAAAATGCACTTGGCAGATTTTTTTGCCAATTTTGACGGTGTCCAATGTGGCAACTGCTCATGCCTAATTTTACGTGTGCATAATTGGCATTTAGAATAAGATATTTTATTTCCAAATTCGAACAGTGAAAATTTGGCAAACAACGATAATCGAGAATGACAAAAATGACGGATGAAAATTAGTCATGGTCAAGGGGCGGAGCGTAGTTGACAAATATGACGAGAGAAATATTGGCTTTGAGCTTAGGATGGCTAAACTTGGAATGTGACAAATTATCCAGAGGCATAATTGGCACGAAATGGGCATGCCAAAAAATCACGTGTAAAAGTTGGCAACAAGTGTTGAAAGCATACATGCCAGAAATGCAAGTGTCATATTTGTCAGAATGCGGCTTGCCAAAAATGATCGCAGCAAAATTGGCATGGTTCCATAAACTAAGTCATTGCCAGATCTGACAGTAGTAAAATTGGCAACAAAGTACCTTCCGAATCCGACATAATAGACACTAGAAAATCTGGCATGCCAAATTTGACACCGTCTATCTTGACCCAGATTTGATCGCGTCTAATTTGACCCACATTCGACGGTGTCAAATTTGGCATGCCAATTTTGACGGTGTCAAATTTGACATGCCAATTTTGACACCGTCTTTCTTGACCCAGATTTGATCGCGTCAAATTTGACCCACATTCGACGGTGTCAAATTTGGCACGCCAATTTTGAAGGTGTCAAATCTGGCATGCCAATTTTGATACCGTCAATCTTGACCCAGATTTGACCGCGTCTAATTTGACCCACATTCGACGGTGTCAAATTTGGCATGCCAATTTTGACGGTGTCAAATCTGGCATGCCAATTTTGACACCGTCAATCTTGACCCAGATTTGACCGCGTCTAATTTGACCCACATTCGACGGTGTAAAATTTGGCATGCCAATTTTGACGGTGTCAAATTTGTCACATTGAGGGAATTATTACCAATGTACAGATATGAAATGAACAATACAAACGTGAGTGAAAAATGATTCGAGGGAATAAAATGAGGGTGGAATGGGTTGTGGGATGATATTCCTCGTCGTCTAGGGGCTGCTTCCAGTGTGCGACGTCCTCAGAACCTGATTTAAGAAAATATTGTCAGAGTTCATTTTTTCGCATTATAAATTGTCTATCTTTATGATCAATGATAATTAAATTACAGTTAAGATCATTTGTTTTAAACAGAATTTCTAACGGTGCGCAATGAAAAAAATGAAAAAAAAAGCTTTCATCTCAATTCCGAAGAAAAACATTTTGTTTAGAAACGAATATAATTTATGCAGTGTTCAGAACTTGGAAAATGCACGAAATACTGTTCGGAAGTGAAAATGCTATATTTTTAATGAAAAATATAATACAATACTTTAGAAGAAAAAAATCGTTCAATTAAAACAACTAAGTAAGGTCATATAAGGTATGCTATGAAAGGAATATCGTAACCTTTTGGTCTTTTTAATGACCCTAAGCCGCAAATCAACGAAACTGCAGCGAATATTGAAGGTAAGCATTTAATATTTCAAAGTATCACTAAACATTAATAAAGTGCGTCCGTAACACTGTTTGCGACACAAAAATGAAATCATCACTCAGTATATCACGCTTGTCACGAGAAAATCGAGTTGGGAATGAAGCAAAATGGTGAAATGAATTAGGACCATTTTCGACATCTCTAGGCCCTACTATCCCCCAAAGTCTCAGTATGCAATTTTCATTTTGGACACACTGGTTCGGAAAGGTGACGTCCAAATTTTGAGCTCGAATTTCTCGCTTCTGGTACGTTTTAGTGAAAAAGTGTCACAATAGTGACCCCTGCTCTTTTTTCGAGCTCTATCGATCTAAACCAAACAGATGTCATGAAAATGCCTGTGAACAGAGCTACTCTTCGGATAACTCAAAAATTGAGGAAAAGGAGGTGCTCTTCTTCCAGTATGTTGTTCAGTTTTGCATGCGCTTTCTAATGAGGGGTTTGCGTGAAAAAAACGTTACGGTTCATAACCCTTGGAAATTTCCTGATGATTTGAAGTCATTTTCAACCCATTTTTCTAATTCCTTCACTTAAATTCTTTGTCATTTTTATTACGTTGTTCGACCCATTCACCTTCACAAACAATGTCCAATATCAACGGCTGCACCTGCAGACCGGATTAAAAGACCATTGTCCTCTTATCTTTTTCAGAGTATTTAATGTGTCTTGAACAAGGAAATGGACGGTCACGATGGCTTGTTTTTTTCTCGCGAAGATGAAGGGAATTCGAGAGAAATGGACGAGGAAAGCTTTGTTAGAAAGTATTAAGAAAAGCCACAAGGAAATCTTCCTATGAGATAATCATGTCATACTATTAGATTGAGCCAGAATTAGCTGTGGATTTTTGTTTCGAATTTGAACTTTAGCCGTTATTGTGATAACACCTCCTCACTCCCCGAGATAACAGTCAGTCTAGTCAGTCCCCGCCAGATGAGAAATGCCGAATAATTTCCATTCGAATAAACAACATGTTTGGCAATTCCTGCTTTTCCTGTCTGGCCTCAAAGTCCTTGATAGTCGATCGCGCATGGCTGGAGGTTACCACTCAGATGCCCCTTCTGAAACAACGATGCAAGATTGGTTCCATCGTTTAAAGCACTGGAAGAAGGGGGTCTACGTCGTCATCCAAGCACCTAATTGGACCTACTGCAGAGTATCATCGAGGCTGTCCGGTATATTACCGCTAGGGAAGTGGCCTCTACTCTTGGTATGTCACAGTCCACCATCGTTCGCGGACTTCGCTCAATCGTCAAGGTTTGAAAGATGGGCCGATCGGTCACTCACATCCTGACCGAGAAGAACAAGAATTACCGCGTCTGCTTCACCAGGCAATTGCTTAGCTACTAAAGGACCAACGCGTGGCTGGCCAATATCGTCAGTGGTGATGTTAAGTGGATACTGTACCACAACGTTGTGCGCTGTGCCCAATGGGCGAACATGGAAGATCAGGCAGAGGACGCCCCCAAACATGAGCTGCACGAGAACAATTTCATGCTCTGTGTTTGGAGGGGTATCAAAGGAGTGTACCACTACGAGCAGCTATTCGAAGGACAGACCATCAACGCCGCATATTACTGCGTACTCTAAAGCGGGAACTCCAATCTTCACGGGAGGCAGGCGATCGAAATATGTCCAAGGCCGTCAAGAAGGAGCTGATGACGTTTGGCTGGCGCCGCACGTTTCCCCCGGACCTTGCCCCCTCCGATTATTGGCTCATCGGGGATATGCATTTAGCCCAGGCGGAGAAGCACTTCAAGACTCGAGTCGAGGTCGATTCGTGACTGACCTCCTACTTCGCCTCCAAGCCGGCTGCGTGGTTCGAGGAGAAAATCAAGCCGCTGTCCATACTTTGGCAGAAGACCATCGACAATGGTGACGGCGACACGCTCATCGAATGACAAAGAAATTTTAAGTCAAATTTTAAGTTTAAAATACACGGTTATTTCTGACTCAACCTAATAATTCATTAACACTGTATGATAAATATCGTTTTCAGAAGACTAAGAAATCAAGGGACAACAGAATATGATATGTTTCTTTCCGCACCGCGCGGTGCAGAATGGAATGGAATGATAAGAAATGGGTTGAAAATGAATTCAAATCACTCAAAATTCCAAGGGGGTGAACCATACGAACGCACTAACGTATATTTTTCGCAAACCCCTCATTAGAAAGCGCATGCAAAACTTAATAATATATTGGAAGAACTCTTTTTCCTAATTTTTTGATTTATTTGCCCCGAAGTGCAGCTCTATTTATTTTCATAACCTCTGGTTTGTTTAGAACGATAGAGCTCAGACATGGTCCATGGTTATCCCACGGCCAAAAAATGCGGGTGGATAACGTAAATTTTCGGCAAAAAAATGCGGGTGGGTACACAAAAAATGGGGGAAATTAAAACTTTTTTTGAAAACTCCGTTATTATTTCAGTTGACTTTAAAAAATTTAAAATTTTAGAAAAATCACTGTCATAATTGTATGCCCTCAAAGTGAGGTCATCTGAAAAAGTTACTTCATGGAGTACTTTTTGATGTCCAAGTGATTTTTTTCTAAAATTGTGGTTCTTGTTCTAAAATGTATACTTTTCAATTCTTGTGTTAAAATTTGCCCAAACTATCATAGAATACGTCTACAAGCTTGGGAGAACCCATCTTGCAACCACTCGGTGCCACATCAGTCTTTCCCGCACGCACTCACTATGCGTGCGCGCGCCCCTCCCCTCCCTCCCCTCCCATGGACGTGCGCCACCGAAACGAGTGCATGCCCGCTTGACGTTTGTCGTGAAGATGGGAAGCAAGCTGCTTTCACCAAAGTGTGAGGATGGCTTCTGGGATGGATTTGGCATATTTTAGCCCAAGTAACATATTTTTAGAAAAATCACTCTCATAATTGTAGGCCCTCAAAGTGAGGTCATCTGAAAAAGTTACTTTTTGGTGTATTGAAGGCAATTGTGGTCCGATCAATACCAAACTTTCACGGTGTATTTGGGACATCATAAGGATCATTTTGATCCCAAGTACGAGTCTCTAGCATGTCTTGGAGCTGAGATATGAGTTCGCTGCCGCCATTTGGCATCAAGGCCGCTGCGGTTGAAAAAAATCGCAGCAACCTAAAAAAAATTTCTGAGTAGCCGAGGCGTAGATCTCAAACTTATAGAAGAACGGTAGGCTGGAAAAAAGTCTTCCTCAGAGTTATGATTTTTTTCAAAAAAGTGGACTTCGATTGCGTCATCATTACGCAATAACGAGAACGTTTCATGAGTCCACAATATCAGGGCCGGATTCCTCGATAAATTTCCCATAAGAACTCGCGAGAGCGGCCCCACAGCACGCTTGGTTCACTAAATATAACAAAAACAAAAAGTTGGCACTGACTTTCCGGCGCTACTGTAGTATCTCAATCTGATCAGGTACCGACAGAGAAAAACATGAAACTCAAGAAATTTAGTGATCATTGCGTTTAAGACGATTTCCTGCGCGTTATCCCCTCTATTAGAGCTCGAAAAAAAGAGCGAAGGACACTCTTTTGACACTTTCCGCTAAATCGCACCAGAAGCGAGAAATTCGAGCTCAAAGCTGGGAATTCACTTTACCTACCCGGTGTAGGGAGCCCCAAAATAAAAAGTGCATACTGACATGAGACTTGGGAGCTGGTAGGGCATGCTTAGAGATGTCCAAAAATGGTGCTAGCTCATTTCACCATTTTCGCTCTATTTCCATGCATTGTAAATTTAGCTAGATTTTCTCGTGATTAAATGTGCATGCGACTTGTACATTTTCATATATTCTTATATTAAACTAAAACCTCACTAAAATCGAAAAGTCATCGAAAATGAGCATTTTCACGAACAACAACAGTTGAACAACTTTTCCGGATTTTCGTGAATTTTGAAATTTCTGAACACTGCATTAAAAATCAAGCAATAAAGTGAATCCTGTTAAGCGTACCTCATGAAGAGACGCGAGCAGCGGTCGGATGTTGTGATCCTTGCCCTTTGTCCTGAGGCTGATCTACAATCAATCAATCGATATTACTCACCAAAGCATCACAACCATAAAGCTTAAAATTCAATCTTTCAATAATAACAAGTATCCCATCTATGACATTACCGTATTTCAATTAATCAATACTACCATATAATATACCGTATTCTAATTAATCAATACCTCCTACTGTGTCCTAATCAATCATCTACCTTAACTTATGTAACGCTACATCCGTGGCTTATGCAAACTTTTGTAATTCTATGAGATTAGGTTGGTGCAGAAGTCATTACCACTTTTCGATTGGCACATATCTCGTGACCGGAGTCTTTACTAACTTTGCGGTGGCAGGTGATCAAAAACAATTGCGACCCTTCAGAATTTACAGTATTGAGGAATTCATTGTGCCTCCTCCTTAAGTTTGTGCCAATAATAGTCCATCTGCGCCATGTTCAACTTTATCTCTCATTTTCTTAAACCACAATGCGCGATGTGGAATGCCTGTTGGCCACTGTATAGCCGACCATGCACTCACACTACAATATCATACGCAATTGGTAGCGCCAGCCTTGAGGATGAGGAGAGGTCGGGATGGTTATTTGGACAAATTGCAGGAGCTACTGGACAAATATCCTTTCCAAAGTACAAGGGATATGGCAAACACTCATGGTGTTGAACATTCCACTGTAGCTCGGAACATACGTGGGCAGCCATTGTCGCTGGAATATTAAATCGGGTGGGTCGGATGCAAAAATAGGGAGAATTGGACATAAAAATGTCGTTTTGTACGAATTTTGGCTAAATCGTTTTCATTTTTGAATGATTTTTGCAAAATCGGGTGGGCTTTGCCGCTAGCGACAATGCCACCCACGTATGGCTCGGAACCTGCAAAGTCAAGAAGTATGGCCGTTTTCTTCCCTTCAAATTGACTGTTGAGTGGATGTTTGCGTAAATCTTCTCACTATCCACAACGGAACACGTTGGCTAGATCACCTGTGGCCGTATGCGGATCATTGGGGTTTTATTTTTCTTGAAAATAGTTTTACATGAGAATGTTTTACCAGTAAGTGATGATTTTCCAGAATACCGGTTTTTAAGTATACATGGAGCAAAGCAAATATTCTCAAGGAAAACGATGATCGTTTTCCTGGAAAACCCATTCAAGCAAGAAAAACCCTAATATTTTTTATCTGGTGTACAATTTCGCTCGCACATAATGTGATTGAGCACTTTTTGTCGATGTGGTATGTTTTGAGAATTGAAACCCATCTAGGAATATATGGGAGATCGAGATTAGTAAGAATCACAACCACGTCGGGTTGAGATGTAGATCGGGTAAGTTTTGTTCTAAAGTCGGGTCAGTTTATATTTCGCAATACAACGAGAGAGAGTGGGTGAAACGGGAGATTGTGGGTGGGGCAAATATGTATGGATATACTGTATCCAATCCTACCGTAACCCGTTCTAGAAAATCAGTAAGGGATGTTATTGGACCGATTGCAAAACATGGATTAAATGGACTTTGTTTTTTCAAGGGGGGGGGGTACTCTCCGTTTAATTCACGGTCGAGGTCACCCATGTCTATAGATAATTTAATAATAAATATAAAACGCAGACGGGAATTGTTAACGGGACAGTGACAAGGGATGATTCATGACTTCCGAATTCATGATATTTTGGTGACCTAAGGATATTTCCCGTATGTCTACAAGCCACGTTACGAAAAATTACTTCAGTAATACAAGTAATACAAATCTACAGTAATACAAATTCTTTCAAAGGAGAAGATCTACCATAGCCTTGCCTCGAAATATAACACATTAACCTCAAATACCGTACCTTCTTATTAGCTGTGGGAGGCCGATTGATGCCGTCAAGGCGGATCACGAGTAGTTAGCCTCAATCTGTAAACTTTGTGAACATAAAAATTAATCAATAAAAGTGGCTGAAAAATCTATATCAATCATAGTCATATACCGTACCTTCTGCTTTTGTTGATGGAGCGGCGTGCTGCGGCGAGTAGATGTTGTTGATGATGAGACTGCTGCAAGTTATGCAAGCTAGTCTTTGTCAAATTAAATTACACTACCCTCCCCCTTTCCCATTTACTTGATCACAATCATCAATCAATTAAAATATTTAAAAATGTATCAATAATCTTACCATCATACACGTGTAAGTGCACGTTCGTGTGTAGCGTCACGTGCGTCGTGTAGTCTACGGGCGCCTGAAACATTAACATAATCTTATGGCCAATTCAAAAGATGCAAAGAGAAAGGACAGGCAGCGAAAACTCCTCTCGTTTCATAAACTCTCTCGCCTCTTTTTTTCTTTTCTTATCGTAACTTTTAAACACCACTTCAATCAATATATGCAGGCGGCGAAACAGCAATACAGTGTATTGAGCCGTTGCTACTTTCTCAAACTTTGTCGAAGAAGAAAGACAGTGATAATATTTGGCTATCAAAAGAAAAGAAAATCAGAGAAAAACTCTTTGCACACTCTAACACCTTTCTTTCATTTCTTTTCATGACTTTAGCACACAACTTAGATGAACGAACCTTACGGTTGTACTTGAGCAGAAAGAAGGGCTCCACCTCATTCGGAGCATGAGAGAACCGTAGCTGAACAGACAGAACCAGATTAGTGTAATCTACCATAAGAAAGAAAAGTTGTACCATACATTTTTATACCGTGATAACGCTAGGATCGACCAATATTTTCAGGTCAGTAAATGCAAACAGAGCGAAAAATAACGATTTTTATTCTAAATCTACCCACGATATTCCGAAAATCGACCTAATATAAAAACATTCTGTGAATGTATGGCTTGTACAGTTCTATAATAATATAGTTCGCCCGATCAATCTTTAAACAAGTAAAGCTAAACCGCATCTCA
The DNA here is from genome assembly GCA_943737045.1 of Parapristionchus giblindavisi. Taxonomy (NCBI): domain Eukaryota; kingdom Metazoa; phylum Nematoda; class Chromadorea; order Rhabditida; family Diplogasteridae; genus Parapristionchus; species Parapristionchus giblindavisi. The sequence continues at coordinate 88,176 of CALSFV010000213.1, read as the reverse complement.
CCTGGTTGGAGCACGGTTGTTCCTGCCGCATACAGTATCCAGAACCGTTGCTGGAGGACATGCACGTGACTGACACACAATCAATTTAGTGGCGACCAAAGATCAAGATCATCAAGGCCACAGAATGAGATTTTTCAAAAATTGGGTGGAAACTAAAAACGACGAATAGTTTAAATGGCAGAGCAAGCAGAGCACAACGATCTGATTGAATTATTGTGTACTATTATAGTAGAGTGCGTTTGACAATTCTGTATTTTCTGATGCCTCCTATATCACGGATGTGGATATCAAATTATGCATCCAATTTTGACTCTGATCTTTTCTTTATCTTTGTATTTTCTTTTTTTCTTTATCTTGATCTTTGGTCACCACTAAATTGATTGTGTATCAGTCACGTGCATGTCCTCCAGTAGCGGTTCAGGATACTGCATGCGGCAGGAACAACAGTGCTCCAACCAGGTGAGATGTGGTTTAGCTTTACTTGTTTAAAGATTGATCGGGCGCACACGGGCGAACTATATTATGATAGAACTATACAAGCCATACATTCACAGAATGTTTTTATATTAGGTCGATTTTCGGAATATCGTGGGTAGATTTAGAATAAAACTCGTTATTTTTTTGCTCGGTTTGCATCAACTGACCTGAAAATATAGGTCGATCCTAGCGTTATCAGGGTATAAAAATGTATGGTACAGGTTTTCTTTCGTATGGTAGATTACACTAATCTGGTTCTGTCTGTTCAGCTACGGTTCTCTCATGCTCCGAATGAGGTGGAGCCCTTCTTTCTGCTCAAGTACAACCGCAAGGTTCGTTCATCTAAGTTGTGTGCTAAAGTCATGAAAAGAAATGAAAGAAAGGTGTGAGAGTGTGCAAAGAGTTTTTCTCTGATTTTCTTTTCAACGGCTCAATACATTGTATTGCTGTTTCGCCGCCTGCATATATTGATTGAAGTGGTGTTTAAAAGTTACGATAAGAAAAGAAAAAAAGAGGCGAGAGAGTTTATGAAACGAGAGGAGTTTTCGCTTCCTGTCCTTTCTCTTTGCATCTTTTGAATTGGCCATAAGATTATGTTAATGTTTCAGGCGCCCGTAGACTACACGACGCACGTGACGCTACACACGAACGTGCACTTACACGTGTATGATGGTAAGATTATTGATACATTTTTTAAATATTTTAATTGATTGATAATTGTGATCAAGTAAATGGGAAAGGGGGAGGGTAGTGTAATTTAATTTGACAAAGACTAGCATGCATAATTTGCAGCAGTCTCATCATCGACAACATCTACTCGCCGCAGCACGCCGCTCCATCAACAACAGCAGAAGGTACGGTATATAACTATGATTGATATCGATTTTTCGGCCACTTTTATTGATTAATTTAATGTTCACAAAGTTTACAGATTGAGGCTAACTACTCGTGATCCGCCTTGACGGCATCAATCGGCCTCCCACAGCTAATAAGAAGGTACGGTATTTGAGGTTAATGTGTTATATTTCGAGGCAAGGCTACTGTAGATCTTCTCCTTTGAAAGAATTTGTATTACTTGTATTACTGAAGTATTTTTTCGTAACGTGGCTTGTAGACATACGGGAAATATCCTTAGGTCACCAAAATATCATGAATTCGGAAGTCATGAATCATCCCTTGTCACTGTCCCGTTAACAATTCCCGTCTGCGTTTTATATTTATTATTAAATTATCTATAGACATGGGCGACCTCGACCGTGAATTAAACGGAGAGTACCCCCCTTGAAAAAAAAACAAAGTTCGGAAAATCATTTTTGAATTCCCGCGAATTTAAATTTGCGTCTCACAACGAAAACTCTACCACAACATACGGTGTTTTGCCTGAATTTGATCGAATAGAATTTTTGCATATCAATTTTGCATGTCATACGGATAATGTGCTATATGCAATTCACCATATGCAGATACGATCAAACCTTATCCCCGCCTTACACCAAATTCTTCAATTAACACCCTTAGTCTAATGGTAAGTGTCCAGGTGAAGGAACTATCAAGCGGGCTCGAGTCCTGTAAATGCTAGTGATTTTTGCACAGTATTTTCTATATCTGTGGTAGAGTTATCGCGTTCGTGGACACTGGCGGGAATTCAAACACTGAAAAATAGAGGGGTAACTGTTGATTTAAGCGAAGCCTTATTCATTTAATTCATGTTTTGCAATCGGTCCAATAACATCCCTTACTGATTTTCTAGAACGGGTTACGGTAGGATTGGATACAGTACACCCAAACATTTTCGCCCCACCCACAATCTCCCGTTTCACACACTCTCTTTCTTGGTATTGCGAAATATAAGCTGTCCCGACTGTAGAAGAAAACTGACCCGATCTACATCTCAAGTATTCGGAACTGACCCGACGTGGGGTGATTCTTACTAATCTCGATCTCCCACATATTCCTAGATGGGTTCCAGTTCTCAAAACATATCACATCGACAAAAAGTGCTTAATCACATTATGGGCGAGCGAAATTGTATGAATACACCATATGAAAAATGTTAGGGTTTTCTCGCTTGCATGGGTTTTCTAGGAAAACGATCACCTCTCCTCATCCTCAATGCTGGTGTTACCAATTGCGTATGATATTGTAGTGTGAGTGCATGGTCGGCTATACATTGGCCAACAGGCATTCCACATCGCGCATTGTGGTTTGAAAAAATGAGAGATAAAGTTGAACATGGCGCAGATGGACTATTATTGGCACAAACTTAAGGAGGAGGCACAATGAATTCCTCAATACTGTAAATTCTGAAGGGTCGCAATTGTTTTTGATCACCTGCCACCGCAAAGTTAGTAAAGACTCCGGTCACGAGATATGTGCCAATCGAAAAGTGGTAATGACTTCTGCACCAACCTAATCTCATAGAATTACAAAAGTTTGCATAAGCCACGGATGTAGCGTTACATAAGTTAAGGTAGATGATTGATTAGGACACAGTAGGAGGTATTGATTAATTAGAATACGGTATATTATATGGTAGTATTGATTAATTGAAATACGGTAATGTCATAGATGGGATACTTGTTATTATTGAAAGATTGAATTTTAAGCTTTATGGTTGTGATGCTTTGGTGAGTAATATCGATTGATTGATTGTAGATCAGCCTCAGGACAAAGGGCAAGGATCACAACATCCGACCGCTGCTCGCGTCTCTTCATGAGGTATGCTTAACAGGATTCACTTTATTGCTTGATTTTTAATGCAGTGTTCAGAAATTTCAAAATTCACGAAAATCCGGAAAAGTTGTTCAAATGTTGTTGTTCGTGAAAATGCTCATTTTCGATGACTTCGATTTTAGTGAGGTTTTAGTTTAATATAAGAATATATGAAAATGTACAAGTCGCATGCACATTTAATCACGAGAAAATCTAGTTAAATTTACAATGCATGGAAATAGAGCGAAAATGGTGAAATGAGCTAGCACCATTTTTGGACATCTCTAAGCATGCCCTACCAGCTCCCAAGTCTCATGTCAGTATGCAATTTTCATTTTGGGGCTCCCTACACCGGGTAGATAAAGTGAATTCCCAGCTTTGAGCTCGACTTTCTCGCTTCTGGTGCGATTTAGCGGAAAAGTGGAGGGGCGATCATTTCGGCAACGGATCATAAATCTGTTGGGAGATGGCCTATGACAACAAAAGTTGTATCATTGTTATCAGTGGGAGATTACGGTATTGTGCTACCGTAGTTATTTTAATCGACCCATGACCCGGCCGAATGGCCGAAGTCGAAAAATTCATGATGCTCCAAGACCAAATAATATTTACTATTATAGCAACAGTGATCCAACTTTTATCTTTCTGGATACCGTAACCCGAACTACCGCAATCTAGCTACCGTACGCTACAATATTATAGCGAAATTCGCGGCAAATCCCTGTTCGATTACGGTAGTTAGGGTAACGGCATCCAGAAAGATAAAAGTTAGCTCACTATTGATATTATAGCAACTAGTATTTGATCTCGGCCCATCATGAATTTTTCGACTTCGACCATTTTCAACCATGAACCCCGGGTCATGGGTCGACTGAAAAAAAATCACTTCGCGATTCCAGACACTTACGATAGCCCAATATCGTACACTCCTAGTGATAACTATGGTACAACTTTTGTTGCCATAGGCCATCTCCGAACAGATTTATGGCCCGTTGCCAAAATGATCCCCCCCCCCCCCCGAAAAGTGTCACAAGAGTGTCCCCCGCTCTTTTTTTTCGAGCTCTATCGATCTATACAAACCAGAGGTTATGAAAATGCCTCTGAACAGAGCTGCACTTCGGGGAAAATAACTCAATCTTGTTAAGTTTTGCATGCGCTTTCTAATGAGGGGTTCGCGAAAAAATATACGTTAATGCGTTCGTATGGCTCATACCCTTGGAATCTCTCTCATCCTAATCCAATTTCATTTTCATATAACCCCCATTCCCCTATAAAAGCATTCGATTCCTTCTCTCCGGTTCATTCCAGAGCTCTCCCATTTTGAGGAGTGCTCGGGGAGCATTTCGCCCACTTGGACATCGTCCTCCCACTGAGGACGACCGCTCCATTCGATCGAAAAGATCGAAATGGGGCGGGGGGGGGTGGCCAGAAACCGAAGAAGTTCCGGAATTTTTAATGATTTGAATTTTTTTTTTCAACGCATTCCTTATCATTCCATTCCATTCTGCACCGCGCGGCGCGGAAAGAAACATATCATATTCTGTTGTCTCTTGATTTCTTAGTCTTCTGAAAACGATATTTATCATACAGTGTTAATGAATTATTAGGTTGAGTCAGAATTAACCGTGTATTTTGAACTTCAAATATGACTTGAAATTTCTTTGTCACTCACTGAGCGTGTAGCCGTCATCATTGTCGATGGGCATGATTATCTCATAGGAAGATTTCCTTGTGGCTTTTCTTAATACTTTCTAACAAAGCTTTCCTCGTCCATTTCTCTCGAATTCCCTTCATCTTCGCGAGAAAAAAACAAGCCATCGTGACCGTCCATTTCCTTGTTCAAGACACATTAAATACTCTGAAAAAGATAAGAGGACAATGGTCTTTTAATCCGGTCTGCAGGTGCAGCCGTTGATATTGGACATTGTTTGTGAAGGTGAATGGGTCGAACAACGTAATAAAAATGACAAAGAATTTAAGTGAAGGAATGAAAAGGAATGGGTTGACAATGACTTCAAATCATTAGGAATTTTCCAAGGACCATAACGTATTTTCGCATCGCATCGTATTATCGCAAACCCCTCATTAGAAAGCGCATGCAAAACTGAACAACATACTGGAAGAAGAGCACCTCCTTTTCCTCAATTTTTGAGTTATTAGCTAAGAAGAGTAGCTCTGTTCACAGGCATTTTTATGACTTCTGTTTGGTTTACACCGATAGAGCTCGAAAAAAGAGCAGGGGTCACTATTGTGACACTTTTTCACTAAAACGTACCAGAAGCGAGAAATTCGAGCTCAAAATTTGGACGTCACCTTTCCGAACCAGTGTGTCCAAAATGAAAATTGCATACTGAGACTTTGGGGGATAGTAGGGCCTAGAGATGTCGAAAATGGTCCTAATTCATTTCACCATTTTGCTTCATTCCCAACTCGATTTTCTCGTGACAAGCGTGATATACTGAGTGATGATTTCATTTTTGTGTCGCAAACAGTGTTACGGACGCACTTTATTAATGTTTAGTGATACTTTGAAATATTAAAAGCTTACCTGCAATTTTCGCTGCATTTTCGTTGATTTGCGGCTTAGGGTCATTATAAAGATCAAATGGTTACGATATTCGTTTCATAGCATACCTTATATGACCTTTGTTGTTTTAATTGAACGATTTTTTTCTTCTAAAGTATTGTATTTAAAACCCATATTTTTCATTAAAAATATAGCATTTTCACTTTAACTTCCGAAAAGTATTTCGTGCATTTTCCAAGTTCTGAACACTGCATAAATTCTAAAACAAAATGTTATTCTTCAGAATTGAGATGAAAGCCTTTTTTCATTGCGCACCGCTATAAATTCTGTTTAAAACAAATGACCTTAACAGTATTTTAATTTATCGCTGATCATAAAGATTAGACAAGTTATAATGCGAAAAATGAACTCTGACAATATTTTCTTAAATCAGGTTCTGAGGACGTCGCACACTGGAAGCAGCCCCTAGACGACGAGGAACATCATCCCATAACCCATTCCACCCTCATTTTATCCCCCTCGAATCATTTTTCACTCTCGTTTGTATTGTTCATTTCATATCTGTACATTGGTAATAATTCCCTCAATGTGACAAATTTGACACCGTCAAAATTGGCATGCCAAATTTTACACCGTCGAATGTGGGTCAAATTAGACGCGGTCAAATCTGGGTCAAGATTGACGGTGTCAAAATTGGCATGCCAGATTTGACACCGTCAAAATTGGCATGCCAAATTTGACACCGTCGAATGTGGGTCAAATTAGACGCGGTCAAATCTGGGTCAAGATTGACGGTGTCAAAATTGGCATGCCAAATTTGACACCGTCAAAATTGGCATGCCAAATTTGACACCGTCGAATGTGGGTCAAATTAGACGCGGTCAAATCTGGGTCAAGAAAGACGGTGTCAAAATTGGCATGTCAAATTTGACACCGTCAAAATTGGCATGCCAAATTTGACACCGTCGAATGTGGGTCAAATTAGACGCGATCAAATCTGGGTCAAGAAAGACGGTGTCAAAATTGGCATGTCAAATTTGACACCGTCAAAATTGGCATGCCAAATTTGACATCGTCGAATGTGGGTCAAATTAGACGCGATCAAATCTGGGTCAAGATAGACGGTGTCAAATTTGGCATGCCAAATTTTCTAGCGTCTATTATGTCATATTACGACGAAACTCTTGTTGACTATTTCGCTGCTGTCAAATTTGGCACAACTGATAATTTCTAAATCCTGCCTATTTTTCACCTATCATTTTTGGCAGCACAGAGGGTTGACAAAAATGATGCGAGCAATTCTGGCATTACTACTGGTTACCCTATCCTGCCAAATTTTCTCGTATCGTTTTTGGTAAAATTATTCGTGCCAATTTTTACAACGTCAATATTGGAGATGACAATTTAGACTGCCTCACTTTTGTCGTAACATCATCTGCCAAATTTTCATCGTTCTTTTCTGGCGAAATTATTTTGTTCCACCAATTGCCTAATTTTCACATTGCAAATTTGGATAAACCAATTTTTCACGTCGTTTATTTGTCAAAAGTAACACGTACAAATAATAAAGTGTCTAATTTGGCATTCTCTGGCTTCACACACATCTGCCAATTTTGCATGAAGAAAATTCTTTCTGCCAATTCTGACGTAGTCACAATTGGCAAAAAATCTGCCAAGTGCATTTTCGCCAACTTTCTTATTCTAACCCCTCTTATATGTATCCCTTGACAAGGATAGAATTCCCTATAGATTCCACTACTCTTAAGAGCTTCGTGCTGAACACAATAACATTGTCAATATATATTCGATTGTGTTTTCCATATTTTCTAGTACTGTCTTAGTTGTAGTTTTGCGTCGGTGATCCCGAGGTCACTCTATAGTCACAGACAAACCATTAGTTTTCTCTTCTGTGCAAACATTCACTGCTTGTCGTATAGTAATTTGTGATAAACTTATCATTTCTCTATCAATCTTATAATATGCCTTCGTCTTAGACTACTTTTAATGTTATGTTGATATGTATCTGTAATATTCTGATTTCGACCATTGGGAAGGGCAAAGTGGAGAAATCGTATAGACAATGTCTTCCTGATTGGTTTATTCTGGGTAATCAGTTATTCTGACGTCATCCCCATGATATTGGAATATTCAAATTTTGAACTTTGAACTAACACTGCATTAGAATTCTCTTTGTTAACTTTATTTAATTAAACGTAGAAAAAGTTTAGTACTAAGTAGTAATTTTAAAATAATTTTCAAATATATATACGCAGTGAGATCCTTCCCTCCCTCTCTCCGACCCCCTCCCACCCAACATTATTCACACTATTCATTTATCACTTGCAGTCACATTTATTCAATGTATGATAAATTAAATTAAATTAAATTAAATAAGCGAAGATAGTCGTCATCGTATATATTTAATTTATTGTCAGATGACATAGGTGAGAACGAAAGGGAAAAGAAAACCACCCTTTTCCAACCCATCTGTCCCTATGCTGACCTGATCTTCCTACATCTACCCCATTACCCATATTCCAACCCCAATTTCCTAATCCATCTACCCCATACCCGTAACCCAACCCGATTTTTCTATCCCTTCCATTGACCGTATAAAATACACTTGTTTATTTGGTACGAGAGCAGCTACAATGCCTCGCCTATGTTGTAGTCTTACTAAAGAAAATGAAATTATTTCGAAATGTAAAATCAAGCTTCTGAGGGGTTTGGTAACGAGTTCGTAGGAACAAATTAAGAGAGATAGTACGGATATCAGAGAGAGAATGTTTGAGATTGATTGAGATGATTGTTGTTTGTTTGAGAATGAATGAGAGAGAATTTTGTTGTTTGTAATAAATTCCAAACAACAAAATACTTTTGTTCCTTTTCTTTCGATGAAATATCTGATAGGTGGAAGGGAAAAGAGCCATTATCCCTGAACCAATCCTATTTTCCTAACACTCTTACCCCTAATTTTACTGACAATGGGAATATCCATGCAATCGAGTGATCATATTATATAATCAACATCTTATCACTCAATCATTCGCTGTTAGACTCCCCTTAACAACAAAAAAAATTATGTATACGTAATTAATGGAAGTTAACATTTATCGTGAAGGACTCATTAAAGTTAACGATCATTGTAGAATTGATGTTGTCCAATCTTGATTCCTCTATTCACATTATTTGTCCATGAAGGATAACCTTCCTTATCAGGGTTATTGTAATAAAGAGCTCCTGGAATTGATAATATAAGAAAGTCCTCTAGTCCACTATCCTCTATCCAATCCTAGGAGAGGATAGGTAGCCTCCAGCGGATAGCAAATCGAATTCAAGTATTTGTTATGCAATATCATTTGTCATTAGAATAGATACGATAACAAACTATTTGTATTATCTCTGATCGATCCATTCAATACTCCTCTCAACCATCCATCCATTTCTTCATAACCTTCACCTCTTGGATGAGTATTCTCTGGTCTGCGATTATTCCAGCATTCGAACTGATACGGCTTCAGACATACGCCTCAAATTATGAATCAATACACTATAAATAAAGGAGAATGATCATCGTGTTTGTTACCGGCCACGCCCCCTTTCTCTCTGTCTCTCTTTCAATGTAGTGCTCGGCGTACACCAGACGGGTTTGGTGCGCGATGGAACTGATGAGCGGTGGGCGGGGCTTAGTCGGTTCCAACCCATACCAAGTTAGCTAATAAGTCAAGTAGTCATTACTTAAGTTATAAGTCAAGGATTAGGTTAAGTAATAAGGCCATAAGGAATAAGTTAAGTACAGTTAAGTAAACAATGTAAAATTAAGTCATGCTAACGTAAATTAAGTTAAGGCAAGGTAAGTTAACATTAGTGTTATACGTCATGGTACATATTACTGTAACACAACCAAGCACATCACCGATTACGGTAGGATAAGGAATATGATTATTAGCTACCGTAACCCAGTTCGGTTAAAGTACCGATGGTCAACTTTGAGTAAAAATTGTCGTACTAAGCATTATTCGAGTTATATGATTATGCTTATTGTAGACTACCGTATCCCGGTTCGGTGGGTCAGATTAAGTACCGATGGTCAGCTTTGAGTAAAAATTGTCGTACTAAGCATTATTCGAGTTATATGATTGTGCCTATTGTAGACTACCGTATCCCGGTTCGGTGGGTCAGATTAAGTACCGGTGGTCAGCTTATAGTAAAAATTGTCGTACTAATCATTATTCGAGTTATATGATTATGCCTATTGTTGACTACCGTATGCCGGTTCGGTGGGTCAGATTAAGTACCGATGGTCAGCTTTGAATAAAAATTGTCGTACTACGCATTATTCGAGTTATATGATTATGCCTATTGTAGACTACCGTATCTCGGTTCGGTGGGTCAGATTAAGTACCGGTGGTCAGCTTATAGTAAAAATTGTCGTACTAATCATTATTCGAGTTATATGATTATGCCTATTGTTGACTACCGTATACCGGTTCGGTGGGTCAGATTAAGTACCGATGGTCAGCTTTGAATAAAAATTGTCGTACTAATCATTATTCGAGTTATATGATTATGCCTATTGTAGACTACCGTATCTCGGTTCGGTGGGTCAGATTAAGTACCGATGGTCAGCTTTGAATAAAAATTGTCGTACTATGCATTATTTGAGTTATATGATTATGTCTATTGTAGACTACCGTATACCGGTTCGGAGAGGTCAGATTAAGTACCGATGGTCAGATTTGAGTAAAATTTTCATCGTCAAGTTTCAATCACCTCAGACAGATTGTAAAATACGAAGAAATTCTCAAAAAAAACTGCTGAATTTCTACAAACGTTAATAAACAGCACACAACCCAACCTAGCGCGCGACCAGACACAATGCAGTTGATAACGCGCGCCGTAGGCGCGCGCGACCGGCTGGTAACTATTATAAAATGATTAAAGGCCTATGCCATGGTAAGTTGACTCTCTAACCACTCACTCTCATTTTCTTTGTCTGCGATAAAGTGTAGCTTTAGCAAAGAGTTTTTTATGTTCTTAAAACAGATACCAGCAATGGTTGACCCTCCAAAGTATTCTCTATTAGCTTCAGCACGATTCTTGATAACATGAGCAACAGCTATTTGTCCTTCTCGAGGTTCTCCACGGGCTTCCAACCAAATCGTCTTCTTGAGTACCTTTAAATGCACCTTGCATCCACAGATTTAGATTTGAAATATGAGTTTGAAAATGTGAAAAAAAACGCTCTGGTAAGAAGTGCTATTACTGTAGCCTATTCCATTTGTGTTGCGACGTTTCCCAACTATAGTGTACTAACTCATTCAAAAACGTCGAGAAGGTTCATTATGGAGTGTCATCATTGTTATAGGGAGAGTGACCTCTCTCAATGGTCTCTTCATTGCGCATACTATTTCCCCCCTTTAAAGTAATCACTTTTTCAAGTACTTTCCGAAGAAATGGTGTGGCTATTAGTAAAAAGCGGATTGGAGCAGACTGTAGATGTGAGACAACACCGTTCTACTTATTTTATAAGGTATATATTTCGAGTCAGAATGGTAAGCTCTGTAATATTGGATCAACTTGTTTTTTTTTCGTTCCTGGATCGCTGGTAGAGTATGTTGAATGAAATAATGTGGAAAAAAAATTAAAATTATGAAGACTGGAATACAACAAGCTATTTACAGAGGTTCACGGCATTTACATTTGCAACATCTCATGTTTAAATTTTTGTTGAAATATTTTTTGAGCAAATGGAATGACTCACAGAGAAATCGTCCGACATATTGATGAATTCTAATTGAATTTGGAAAATACGAGCTGAATAATGTGATACACTTGATTAGTATACATGAAAGTAGATAATTTCGGTGGAAATGGGCGAAGATAAGAAAATGTTCAGCTATTTTTTACCGGTCGTTAAAAAAGATAAAGACTGATAAAAGGTAGCTGAACAGCTCATTTTATACTCTGGATTTTGAAATCACGGTTTGTTTTCTTGCATTAGTCATATTTTCTTCCTATCATCGTCTTAGGTACTTTGAAGGAGGGGTATGACTCCAAAATTTTGAAACCGAAGGAGTCTATCGTTTAAAAATTTTGAAATCAACGACGATTGTTTATCTTGCTATTGCATGACTATTGCTTTATCTTTATAAAAGATATCTTATATCTTTATAGAAAACTGCGCTTGTAGATCAAGAAACTGCAATGAAACTAGAAATGGTTTGTCTTTTATATACAGCTATTAGTAATGAGATGTAGTGCTTTACTAAAAATACCGGTTCTTTCATATTGAAACTCTTATGAAATGCTACTATTTGCTGCTATTATTTACTAATAGGTTCGCCGATAAGAAGAAAATGGTTATTGGAAATGATATCCTAAAAGTTGTGTCGTGATAATCTATTTTATTGATATTTCCTCCATTGATAGCTTCTTCGACAAGCAAGAGCTTAAAGACAAGCAAGTGTACTTGTGAAGTTCTTTGCTAGTAGAAAGGGAATTTCACAACTACATTTTACTCAGACAATAATGTCTTGAATCACAATACTTATCACTTGATTGATATTCCCTTCTATTTCAAACAAACATATTTCGAAATTTTGATTATGGTAACCTTAACGATTAAATGGATTTTTTCTCTTTGTATTAATATATATTACAGTTATATATACTCCGGTTTTGCAGGGTAATATTAGAGTAAGTAGCGCGCAAAAAGTACTTATAAGTAACTTACCCTTTACTTACTTTTTTGTAACTGTTTTGCTATTTCATGAGTATGTAGCGAAAAAGTAAGCAAGCAGTAAACTACCTTTTACGCGCTACTTACTGTAATATTACCCTGCAAAACCGGAGTACCTTATATTTTTTGACGATTTCCTTCAATTTCTATTAAAATCATTGATTGAGTTGATTAATAAACCATGACATAGTCTGTCAATATCAATCGTTGTTGGAAAAACTGATATTTGTTGTGAACAGTTTATCATTCCATGTTCATTGTTTGATTGATTTTCTCGATGAGAGAATAAACTTCTTGGATCGTTCACGTTTTTTGCTCTCTTCCTTCTTCGGAATCACTGATCTCGCTGTTATTCCAGTCGTTGTTGTTGCTCTGAATTGTCATTGTTGAAAAAATGTAACTCTTTTTTATGTTTATTCAAACATTCAATCTATTCCTTGAAAGATTATATTAATGTCACTGATTGTTTTGATTTGTAGAAAATATCATAATCTCATTCAACATGGTTTGTTGATAACAATAAGAAATAATCATTTTTGCTCTATAATTGTATCATATTGACTTCTCGAACCTTTCGCTTTTGACTATATTTTCTTTCTTCTTAGTCAACGATCTCGATGTAGTCGTTGTGGTAGTCGTTCTTAATTGAATATTTCAATCAACCTTGCATATATTTCAGTGGTTTATTATTTTCTTTTTGAGTTGAATTTCATTGCGGTGCGCAATTCATCCAGATATTTTTCTTTCGTTTTGGATTAAAATACATTTTAAAATAGTTCTATAATATTTCCCGTTGTTCAATCCCACAATTAGTTCTCAATTAGTACCTCCTCTTTCTGTCTTCAATCCTCTTCTTCTTCTCATTCTGTTTCTTCTTTTTCAATGATTTCCTTCTCATCATATCAATTCTTCTCTTATATGCTGCTCTTCTCCTAAATGAAAATTCCAGATATATCGTTATTGTTGAACATTTACAATTCATTGTCTAATATTAATTTCAAAATTATGGAAGAAGCAGGAGAATACTATTACACTACTATTACGAAGGACGTACGATCAACGAAGTGGTTTTCTGCCCTCTAATAGTTTGGAGAAACTAATACATGTAAGCGCACCACGCGGGTTCGATCCCTGTTACTTATTTTCCAAACAATTTTCTTTTGTAATAAAAAAATCGCGTCTTTTCCAGGATCAATGACATTTTCAGCTCGGATACGTTTTCATCTGACGTTCTAGAGAAAATTGTTTTGTATTCAAGACGTGATCTAGTTCTGCCTTTTTTCCTTCTTTGGAAATTAAAATTAAGTGTAAGCTGACTTTGGTATATCTCGTTTAATTCTTGAATGGACAATACCGACATCAGCAGATTTGACCTAAAGATGATCAATATTGGTTAAGGAAAATGATGTATTAAATAATACCGGTTTGTTTGCATAATCAATGGCGATGTAGTCAGAATTGGATTCTACCTGAATTGTGATGGATATGAGATGAATTTCGTTTGTATGTATATTGTGAGTGGTCATCTCTCTCATATCTTCTTCTCTAATAATAACAAGTTAAGAACTAAACTATACGGAGGAGATTCTGAAATCGACCCGTACGTGCATGTACAGGTAGAAATATATGATGCCCGACAATAGTTGCCAGGAGGATCTACCAGAGCGGGAAAATCAATAATTCATGTGACCATTCCCCACCCCAGCCCTCGGTTGAACCCCCCCCCCCTCCGCTGATGTAAATATTTTTGCCGATTTTTCCACGCTTTCTTTTCATTTATTTTCAAGTTTTATAATTATGTATAGTTTTATTGTTACAATTATTTTAAATACGTGCATGCATATCACTCCTGTTACTTACTAAATTAATACATAATCAAGCAGAGGAGTTAATATAGAGTCGAATAAAGGTCATGGTCCTACGAATTATCGATTTTCCGCAGCCGGTAAATCATCCTAGGAGGTTTTTCTACTGTTGGATATCGTTCACCTACCTGTTCATGCGCGCATTGGTCTATTTCAGAATATCTTCCGAATAGTTTGGTGTTTCCCTTGTAAGATCAACAACATAAAAGAAGACTATGGGAAGAATGTTATAACATGAGTCCATGAAGCACGAATTTTCGCTATCTTTTTTTTCTCTCTAGATTTTCTTTCATAATTCACTATTCGAGATGAATTAAGTGTTTTCGGAAGAATGTCTTCAATAGCTGATCAGAAGATGAACAGAGAATTATTTGACCTCAGCACGCACTGCCAAATCAGTCGTATAGTGGCAATCATTCCCTCATATGCATGATAAAGAACATTGTATTGTATAAATTATATTTGAAAAAATGATATAACATCATCATTTTGAATCTTTCAAACCTTATTCAATTCAGAAGATACACAACAGAAGACTGTAATGAATACGAACAAAATTAATCGCATCTGAAAAAAGAATATTGATAGTTCAAATACAACAAGATAGTCAATGATAGAAAAGTCGCTAGAGACATAAGAGACAAGAGGTTGCTTTATGTAAGGAAAGAGACAGTAGAATGATATGTCTATCAGTTAGACTAAACATTCAATTGAACAATGAAGCTTCAATATGGAAGTAAAGCTGGAGATGCTTTTGAAGCCAAAAATTGACACAGAATTTATCGAATATAATTATTTAATCTGAGCTGTTGTATTCCTACTTAATTTTACAAAGATTCCAGTTTTATCAGAATTAAAGAATTTTATAATATAATATATTGAGAGTGTCGTGTGGTGTGGTATTCGAATCACAAGTTCTATTGTCCTATTAAATACTTTATCTATTAAATAAATAAATAAAAATAATTATGATCTATCTAGTGCTTCTTGTGGGCTCTCTTGGCAGCAGCGGCTCTCTTAGCTGCGGTAGCTCTCTTCTGAGCAGCGACTCTCTTTTGGTATGCAGCACGGGCTCTCTTCTGGGCAGCAGCTTTCTTTCTGTAAGCGGCGGCTCTCTTCTTGTAGGCAGCAGCTCTCTTCTTCAATGCAGCAGCCTTCTTCTTCTGGGCAGCAGATTGTTTCTTATCAGCGACAGCGGATCTCTTCTTAGCTGCAGCAGATCTCTTCTTGGCAGCAGCGGCTCTTTTCTTGGCAGCAGCAGCTCTCTTCTTAGCATCGGCAGCTCTCTTCTTAGCAGCAGCGGCCTTCACTTGGGCTGCAGCACGGGCGCTGCAATAAGATTATTTCATTGATAGATGACATAAAATGTGCTGTCCGTAAACATACTTGGGAGTAGCACGAGTATTACGCTTCTTGATAGCAGCAGCGCGTTTCTTGAGATCGGCACGACGTTTGGCAAGGGCGGCTTGTCTCTTCCTGAATAGGTTTCATATAATATGTTCTATTAAGATCGATAGAATATATGGTATACTTCTTATCAGCAGACTTGGCATCGCGTTTCTCACGGATTCCGACGAGTTCAACGGCTTCAGCGGCAACAGTCTGGAATATGATGGAATTAAAAGCTACCTTGACTATATTAATATATCATATCAAAGTATGACTAACCTCAACAGCATTATCAGTCGACTCAGCTAATTCCTTGTCAATGCTGGCAATTTCAGCTTCAATGGTCTAAATAGTCTAGTATGATATTTCGCAAAAAGAATTTTGACTAACAACTCTTTACAAAGAGGCTGTATGACTAGAATAAAATCAAAGAAATCAATTTTTTTGTTGTCAAAATAGTAATATTAACCTCGAGCTCTGAAGAAGCCTCTTCAGCACGAACGAAAGAAGCGATGGCGAATAGACCGAAGAAGACAAAGATAAGCTTCATTTCTATAATATACAAAGTATTATATAAAGGCTGAAAAGGATGATGAGAGAGGAAAATTAGAGGAAAGGGAAGATGTGCCATATCAGACAATTGAGGGCTCTTATATATGGATTGATTCAATAACTCAGGTTTAAATCTCCACAATGAAAAGCGTGGGAGAATTGTGAACACCGCCCCCTTTGAATGACATAAGAAATCAGGATTAAAGATTGGGCAGCCGATAGGAGATGGTTGGCGCCATTAAAGATGTGATCGAGGTATTGAAAACGAGATTTGAATGTTTCCAAGAAAGAGCAGACAATACTCACGAGAGATAGGTTTTGTCCCAAACAATCAAAGACAATAAAAAATAGAGGAACAATGGAAATCTATAACCAATCAGAACTTCATCAATAGATATCGTTAGAACTAAGAGAAGACCTATTGCGCCATCAACAACACAAACTTCAATTATCTATACCATTCCTTATGTGGGCAGATGAATACATTTTTTTTGAAAATATAATTACAGATATATTAATTAATATTATTTATATTATAGTTCTTATTATTTATATTTAAGCATTTACAGTTGTATCATTACGAATTTGTTGTTCAACAGACGTTCTTCAATATTCAATACTTTGAATTGAATGTAAAATGTCTCGCCATCTTCGTAATAATCTCAACCATTTTAATCTGAAAAAGGATCACTGACAGACCTTGTAAAAACACCACCGACTTTCGTCTCTTCCTCTCTCATATTCAAGTTCCTAGTGTATGATCCAGCATGACATCACTTTATCCTCGTTCTTTCTTTTTTATCTCACCATCCCTTTCACTTTTCGCTTTTTAAGACAAAAAGACAATATCCCATTCCTTTCATGGATATTGTGTTTCTCTAAATATATTCGTAATAGTTTATCTTCTTCATACAAGTCAAACACAATAAATGAACTCCTACAGTACCGTCCAAAAGTATACCAAAAAGTACATTTTTCGTCATAACTTTTTTCATACTCTATCGATCTTGTTCAGATTTCCAGGGATTATTTTGAGAGTCTTTTTTTACGTATTTTGCATAAATAAATACCTCGGTTGAACTCTTACGGTAAAATTTATTTCGAATTTATCAAAAGTCGCAAAAATGAGATTTTCGTTTTCTTCTATTTCTTCTGAGTTTCCTCATTTCTCTATCAATGTGTGTTATATCGTTGTAAAACTATTACATGGCCTCATGGGAGCAAAACTCTACCGATATCCGAGCAAGAATCCATTCGTCGTTGACATCAGATAGGACTATCCGCAGTCACCCTCTCATAGTATTTCCGGGTGTCTGTTTCGACCATCCACAAGGTCATCATAGCTCCAATCTATGCTAAAACAATGAAGAAGATTAATGGACGGCCTTGCAAGACGACTACGACCTCTGATAGTCTGATTTCCCGCATCTAGAAGGAGAATCCGACGCTCAATGCAACGGAAACCAAGCAAGAAACGGCGGAATTTCAACGATTTGTAGTACCTAAAGCTTCTAAAATTTACAGAAAAGATGTGTGAGGGAAGGAAATGGGTCTCCAGGATATTGCCGTAGTCCTCCTTCTTCACAATTACCTTCATATGGTCCAGGGAACCATGGGGCTGCACATACAACAAAATCGGAATGGCTCTGACTCCGATTTCGTGCTGTAGCGAGAATGAAAACCATCAAAATTTAAAACTCAGCTTCTAGATGTGCTAACGACCCTTTTTAACAATAAGTGCCAAAATGATGCTAGTCGTGAGTGATGTTTATTCACAGATTATGGTAGTCGTAGCTCTCAATTCGCCCTCAAGGCATGAACAACAATTTTTTTTGGAAGGATTGATTTGAAGACCCTACCTTTCAGAGGGTAAAACTTCTAAAATTATGGTTCCTTCGTATGCAGCTTTGCAATGTATCATATATTTACTTCCCTTATTTTGGTTTAGTTCTGATCCCTTTCAGACCCGCAGCATACGTTCTGTTGTGGCGCAGTCGGTTGCAGAGCGTAAAGTTCAAAATACAAAGATCAAAGATCAAAGTTCATCAATAGTGTAAAATCTTTTGTGAACATCTCTAACACGCATAGCAGCTTTGAAAATAATAGATCTCATCAAAAGAGGGGCAGAGACGTGAGCAGTGAGAACGAAAGCGCATGCGCGATTTTGGTCGATTGGTCATGGTTCGGAACGACGTCTATATTTTTTTTAAATTTTCTACATTATATTACTTATTTTTATGCAAAACAGTGTTTGAAAAGAACATTTCTAAACATTCAATTTATTGTATAACATAATGTAGCATCATCTTTGAGGTCATCGTTGAACATTATTATTATGAAGTTGGAAATTAATGAAGTGTTTGCCATTAATAAATAAAATCCTCTATAGAGAATAAAACAAAATATGTATATTGGGTGAGGTAATGGATGTGTGATAAAGTATTTCCAAATTCGGTGCATTTCCAGACTAAAAATCATTCCAAAATATTTTTTTTCATTTTTATTCTCGATTAAATGGGCAATTTGCATTTAGTCTGAACTAATATTTTCGAATATATTCGAGAATACACTAACTAGGGAATGGTTTCTTTGATGCATGAAATTACGGTTAGTGACCTACATAGTAATATTCAGCATGGTCGACTTAAAGAAGGGGACCCATGAGTTGGCATGACTGACTCCCGCCACGATAAGCATGCTGGCTATTGTTTATATTATATGGTAATTGGAGTAAGGGATAATGAGAAAAGGAGAGAGAAAGTATGCAAATTCGATGAGCACTCTCTACATGCCTTGAAAGTTGTACTTTCAATGTTCATAGTGAGCTTTAAACATATCGGGAATCAATATCAGATATGTCTTTCGATTTGTGTGATGAATCTCTATCATACTATCCGAGCAGTCTTATTACGAAAAAACTCGTGGGTCTCCATCTTTAATAAGAATCAACTTTCAAAAGCTGCGGTTGATCGATTTTTAAATGAAACCCGTCGCATATCCGCCGCACAAAAGACAGCCAAAAAATAGATTTTTTGGACTTGATTTCCACCTAAACAGCATTTTTTGCTTGAATTACCTCGCAGATATGAAATGCTGTCGGAGGAATCGAACTCGAGTTCAAAAAGTGAAAAAAACTGGGGGGCGTGGTGTAGTGGTAATGAGTGCTGCCCTAGATCATACTTTGGATGGTTCGGGTTCCCCTACCGAAATTTTTTTTGCTGATTTTTTAAAAGAATCGTGCGTGAAATCTATCTCATTAGATTTTCATTGTTTTCGATATTTATCATCTAATAAGTTCTGCATGCATGAGCACACTGAGCACAATACTTCTACATTTTATTCGACGAAGCCTACCTAATAATATTGTTTCTCATTCTTTCCATTCCTCTATCATTCATCATTTCACCCCTACTTCCTTTCGCTGGTCGGTTGGTCGTGATCAAAGATGTTCGATAGTGAAAATTTTCGTTAATTCCTTAAGTCGTAATACTAAAGAAAATAAACTCGTTAATTTTCGTTAATTTCTCAAATTACGAATTTTTTACCAAAACACTTTCATTTCTAAGAATATCCTGAAAAAGAATAATTTCCTTAAATAGAGATAACAATTGTTTTTGGAATTAATAGTTTTAAAAGCACAACAAAAATATGCCCAATAATTAGATTTCGCCTTTAATGGGAGTGTTAAAGGTGGAAAACCGCGAGTGTTCTTATAAGTCCATCATATCTCTCTTATGCGAATGCAAAGCGAAATGCGTGAAGTAAGCGAAGCGATCTCATCTATTCCATAGCACAGTGATAATCGTTCGGAGCCCTTTGTCGCATATTGCCGAATTTCATCAATTTTCAAAAAAAAGTGCCTGACGGTTTATTGATGTTTCTAGCGACCAATAAGCTGAATCAGTGGCCGTATGCAAGAACCGTTTTCCGGGAAAATGTGACGTCATTAGCGTAGGCGGAGGCGTTTTCCAAAAATCCTCCGCCTACACTAATGACGTCACATTTTCCCGGAAAACGGTTTTCCGTTGTTCTTGCATACGGCCACAGCATAAAATAAATGGAGCACAACAGGTTGAATAATTTTTGAAACCTTTTTGTCTTTACAGATCATGATCAGTTCATGAAAATATTCGATTGACTCAGAAAATGAGCTTCTCCAACATCGAGACACTGATTTCCATTAACGAAAAAATTCGTTAATCGTTAAAAATAAACGAAAAATGTCGTTAAAACGAACGATTTTCGTTTATTCGTTAATCGTCTATATCATCTCTTGTCGTGATGCTGAGATGCGGTTCAAGGAAAGAACAAATAGCAAAAATGAAAACGATGTCATTCCGAAATTCATTCGTTCTCAACTCAAATATTTCGGCTTTCGAAAAAGTGTGCCTAGTTTTTCTCTTACGATGTCTAAATCATTTTGCCGAATATTTCGGCGGCATGATATTTATTATTTTATATAATATTAATATATAATATTTATATATAATATTTAATATTATTTTAGTACGGCGGCTGAAGTTCTCTCTCATTTTCGGCAGACCGCTCTATCTCTCAACGTGCGCGCGAAATATATTTCGGCATGTGCCGAAATTGACGAAAGAATACCACCCCGTTCAGAAACTTTTGGCACTGAACTAAAAATTCCCACAGACCCGAATTTTGCAGCTTGTTTCTTTTTTTGCAGCTTGAAAGATATGACATTTTGAATTTAGTATCGATTCTTATCGATGATAATGTATAATATATGATGCAATGAGTAACACATTAGAAAATATTTATACGTTTTCACAAAACTATTCTACGGAAAAAATATGTTTCAATAATTTAGCGTTTGTACTATAATTTATTTATTAATTGCACCGATCGGAGATCATTATACCAGAAAACAACGAAATAATTAAATTTCATCCTCTAAAAACGTCCTTATCAACTTTGAATTCTGCTTTGGTTCTGTAGGGAATATCCTTTCTGGTCGAAGAAGTGGAATAGTAGGAAGAGATAAGAAAGGATTGGGTAAATGGTTAAAAGATAAACGAGGTGAATGAACAAATGGATTATGTAAATTGTGATGATTGATGAAAGAAGAAGGATGTTGGCTAATAGGTGATAAGGATAGATTAGGTAGTTGAGGTGATGATAGAATGGTTGGAGGACGATGAATGGGAAGACCAAATAGAGGAAGATCTGGATACATGGTCGATCTGGAGACAGATTCACCAGATGGGATATGAATAGGTGGAAGGAATTTGAGGAGATCAACAGTGTTGGGTAGATGGATCTCTAGTGGAGGAGGTAGATGAATATCAGAAGGTTCGATTTGGAATAGATCCTCATGAGGACGTCCGAGTGGAGATAGAGATCCTGATAAATGTAGTAGTTATAATAATAAATATTATTAATAAGAACAATAGGGAACCCGGGGATCTGCGGGATCACATGCAAGAAAGGAGATTCTGCAGTGTTGTTTGTATAATCGCAATAGTTATGAAAGGTACAGAGAGCTAATATACGATAACACAATTAACCTGCTACTCTTCTACTCAATCCTCCATATTCTTGAGGATCTACTTCTACATCATCATCATTAAAGGGAGCTGCAGTCGTTCCTCTATGCCTTGTTTGCGGTTTAAAACTGATTTTAGGAGCCGAGAGTTGAGATTGAAAGGCAGCTGCACGTTGTTCGTCAATTGATATAGAAGAAGAAGATGATGATAAAGAAGAAGATGGAGAGGAAAGAATCGGACGATATGTAGCAGCTTGTGCCTGCAAGAAACGAAAATTAAAGAGTACAGAAGTCTAGTTCTCTCCCATCCCTGCTGTCGAGAAAGATGTATGATGAGTTGAAAAATAAAGGGAAACCACTGCAATTATATGTAATCCACCACCGTGCATAACCAAACGAATAGAAAAAGTGCTTTATCTCACAAACAAAATGGCACACAACCAAAGAAAATAGTATGACACACAGTTTTCATTGACTTTTTGTTCTACCGGTCATGCGATTTACAATCATTACGCTCACTAATTTCGAAATGGATAGTCCAAAAATCTGAATATTTGAGAATAGGGTAGTTGGTTATTAAGTAAAATATATTGGCAAAAGTTAATAATTATGGATTAAATCCGGACTAAATGAACTCTAACTCAGTCATACCCTGATCAAAGCTTCAGCAAATTCTTCTTTCCTTCTTTCTTCAGCTCTTTGTCTCTTTAATGTCCATTCTTCTCTTCTCAATCGTTCTTCTCTTTCTACTCGTTTCTTCGCTGCTTCTTCTCTTGCTTTTCTCTCTTCAAAAGTCAATCGTATTCCTGTGATCTTTGATCGACTTGATTCTGTTGCATTCACTGGAGATTGAACGTCATCGTCCTCATCTGATTCATCATCATTACGATGTGTTTTGGTCTTTCTTCTGGGTTTCAACTCTTCTTCCTCATCTTCCCCTCCTCGTCTATGTTTCATTTCTTTCCTTCTATAGTGTCTACTTCTATCTTCGTCCTCATTTTTTCTGGAAGCCTTCCACGACCTAGGAACAGCTTCTTCTTCATGATGATAATCATCATCGCTCTTATCTTCATCTTCATCTCTTCTAATCTTTCTATTCTGTCTTCTTCTTCTTATCTCACGTTGTTCATCAGCTCTAGGTGTTGAAGCTCGTTTACTTCTTTCATGAGATCCATAGTCAAGAGTAGTAGTCGGAGTATCATCTACAGCTTCCATTAATAGACTTCTTATATCCTTCTCAGTCATTATTCGTCTTTCATTTCTTCTCTGTTGTTTGATAGCCGTGAATAGTCTAGTCACTTCATTTTCAACCTTGGATATCTCATCTAACATCTCTTCTGACTTCATTTGTCTTTTGATTGGAGTGGTCTCTATACTCGTCTCTTCTGATTCATCTTCATCACTGAATACTCGATCATCTACTTCTTCTTCCTCTTCTTCTCCTTCTCCGGATTCATCTTCATCAGAATATAGATATTCTCTACTCTCAACTCGAGATTTCACTCCTCTCATTACTACTTTCGTATTCTTCTTCACGACAGGAGCCTCCGTTATAGTTTCAGTTGATGATATATTCTCATCACTATCAGTTTCAATCTTGTCTTCCTTATACTCATGTCGTCTTTGTGATGATGATTCATGAATCTCCTCGTTGGATGCAGTGACATCGACTGTATCTTCACTCTTCTTTATCGATTTGGATCTTCTTCTTGATCGATTGACCCCGTGTTCCGTACCCTCAGTTTCGTTAGAGAAGACTACAGGTGCCTGCAATGAAAAATAGTATTACTGATTGACTGAAAATTTGGGAATATTTGACTAAACTATACATTAGTGGTCGTAGTTAACTTTCTCCTCTGTCTCTTCGTTGTCGTCGTTGATTTATTCTCATGTTTCGTTCGTTTTCTCTTTGATTGATGTCTCATCTTCTCCACATCATCATCATATTCAACTACAATCTCCGTACTTGGTTCATCCTTCTTCTTCTCCTTCTTCTGATGTCTTGAAGCTCTTGTAGTTGTTTCCTCTTTCGTCTCAGAACTATCAGGATGGAAGAATTGTTCTTCTTCATCTTTCACCTTCTCATGTTGATGAGATCCTCTTCTCAGATTCTCTTCCACTTTCTTCGGTTCACCCTCTGCTTTATTCATATTCTTCTTCTTTTTGTGACGTCGATGGTGTGTTCGTGGGGTTGTAGCCTCTTCATCTTCCTCTTTCTTCTTCTCAATCTTGACCTTCTCGTCTTCCTTCTCTTCTTTCTCTTCTTTCTCTTCTTTATCCTCTTCATCACTGTGATGTCTTCTCTTACTGTGTCTTTTCCTTGGATGTTCTTCTTCATCGTTCAAATACTTATCTTCTCCTTTCAGTGATCTTCTACGATGTTTCTTCACTGGAGCTTCATCTTTATTATCAGATATCCTTTCGGCATTCCTCTTTCGATGTCTTCGTTTGAAAGAAGTATTCTCTTTTTCCTTCTTCTCTTTTCCTATTCTATCCTCATTTGGACGATCTTCTTCGATAGAATCATCATCTTTCTTTCCATGATTTCTTCTTTCGGAATTTCCCACATCTTCATCACCTTTTTCTTCCGAAACATCATCTTTTCTCTTTTCTTTCTTTATAGGTACATACTCATCTTCATCATCATCTTCTTCACTTTCTTTTCTCTTCTCTTGTACGAACTCTTCATCTTCAGATTCCAATCTTCTCCTTTTCCTTACGTCTTTCGGTTGTTTCTCATTCTCCTCTTCACTTCTTTCAATCTCCTTCATATCTTCAACATCCTCTTCTTCTTCTTCTGTTCCATCAACAATCTCTTTATCATTCTCAACGTTCTCTTTCTTCGTCCTTTCCTCCTCCTTTTCCTCTTCTTCATCTTTTCTTCTCAGTCTTCTTGCCAATCCTCCTTTATCCTTTTCTCTTCTTTCTCTAGCTTCTCTCCTCTTCCTCTCCTTTTCTTTCTCTTCCTTCTTCATTTCCATATCACGTTCTTCTTGTCGTCGATGCAGTTGATCACGTTTTGCCTGAGAAAACAATATCAGAAACATTTCAAAGTTCAATGTCTATGAATATCTATCATCTATCACGATATTTATGAGAGCCTGTCTGAGGGAACTCACATATGAGGTGACATAGCGAAAAATAAATTTTTCTGTTTGATGTGGAATAAAATAGTGCACTGCCAGGCGACCTCAGCCACACATATGAGAAAGTTTGATTTTGTGTTTGAAGGTTACTGTAGGCGAAAATGTTCGGTAGGTCGAAAAAATTATTTCTGCTCCCAAGCATCCGATCGACTCGTGAGTGGTACCGATCGATTCCTCATGCGAATACAAGCAACTTTTACTCCGATCACTTTTTAATCCGGACTTCGAAGAATCGAGTTATTACGAAAATAAACTTTTGAAAATTAATTACTATGCGACGGTTCTCTAGAAGGAAAAAATTTAATTTGTTTAAATCGTTCTACATTTAATAAACTACCTTATATTAAAATATGAAGACAAACAAACCTGGTCAAATTTGGTCACGAAAGCAAAATATGATAGTGACTCAGTGAAAAAACTCACTTCACGATCCTTAGTGCACTTGTCATACTGTAGACACCTGTCTCTTTTCACGGTTCTATTCCCGGCCTCTCTTATAGGTTTAATTTATTTTGTTTTTACTTGTTTATTATTTAAAATTAAAACACACAATAAGGAAAAAACATTTTTTTAAACAGAATAAATTGAGCAAGAATAAACCAATTAAAGGTGGTGTCCCACGAATATTTTCGTGAACAAACTGTGAAGACAGAAAGGTAGCAAAAGTTATTCTACGTACAGTACACTATTTATTTTGTGCAGATTTAGTCTATTGATCGCTAGAAACATTAATGGACCATCAGGCCCGGTTCAGGGAAGGGCGCGCTTTTTGAAAATATAGAAAATTCGGCAATAGGTTTCGAACTTGCGTCAAACGGGTAACGAGTCGGAACGTTTACCACTGCGCTATGAGATAGATGAGAGGCTGCGCTATCTCTTCTCATATCATTTTGCATTCGCACAAGAGGGATGTAGT
Organism: Parapristionchus giblindavisi; assembly: GCA_943737045.1. Classification (NCBI taxonomy): domain Eukaryota; kingdom Metazoa; phylum Nematoda; class Chromadorea; order Rhabditida; family Diplogasteridae; genus Parapristionchus; species Parapristionchus giblindavisi. Next base: position 62,344 of record CALSFV010000213.1, on the reverse strand, counting down.
GATTTATCTGAACATTCGCGGGCCACCATCTTTAATGGGGCCGGGTATAGAGCCGTGAATAAGACAATATGACAGGGCACCAATTGCTATAGAACCTCTCTCTAGAAGGAAAAAAAATAAAATATGCTTAAATCGTTCTACATTTAATACCAACCCTTATATTAAAATATGTAGACTAATAAACGAGGTCAAGTTTGTATATGAAAGCAAAATATGACAGTGACTCAGTCTGTGACTACTTCACGATAATATTTTGGTGATATCTCACTCTGGTGTTGAAATCCATGCATGATCACGGATACAAGTATAATCATGCATGATTCGACTATAAATGCATGATCATGCATGGGATATTCACGGTTCGAGATCATACATTCAATGATCATGCATGGATTTTCCGTGATCTTGCATGGAGCCTCAGAATCCATGCATTATCATGGATAACCCATGCATGATTCGAGTATTTTCCATGCTAGATCATGCCATTAATTGCTCGAATTTTACTTAAATCATACATAGATTCAAACACCGGAGCATATTGTCTTATTCACGGCTCTATACCCGGCCCATTAATTGGTTTATTCTTGCTCAATTTATTCTGTTTAAAAAAATGTTTTTCCCTATTGTGTGTTTTAATTTTAAATAATAAACAAGTTAAAACAAAATAAATTAAACCTATAAGAGAGGCCGGGCATAGAGCCGTGAAAAGAGACAGGTGTCTACAGTATGACAAGTGCACTAAGGATCGTGAAGTGAGTTTTTTCACTGAGTCACTATCATATTTTGCTTTCGTGACCAAATTTGACCAGGTTTGTTTGTCTTCATATTTTAATATAAGGTAGTTTATTAAATGTAGAACGATTTAAACAAATTTAATTTCTTCCTTCTAGAGAACCGTCGCATAGTAATTAATTTTCAAAAGTTTATTTTCGTAATAACTCGATTCTTCGAAGTCCGGATTAAAAAGTGATCGGAGTAAAAGTTGCTTGTATTCGCATGAGGAATCGATCGGTACCACTCACGAGTCGATCGGATGCTTGGGAGCAGAAATAATTTTTCCGACCTACCGAACATTTTCGCCTACAGTAACCTTCAAACACAAAATCAAACTTTCTCATATGTGTGGCTGAGGTCGCCTGGCAGTGCACTATTTTATTCCACATCAAACAGAAAAATTTATTTTTCGCTATGTCACCTCCCCCGATCAGAAAGTCAATTCCCTCAGACATGCTCTCTTATATGATTTGTTGACTAATAATGGAAATAATTGTAACGACTATTATAAATATTACCTTCTTAGCAGCTTCTTCTTTCTCGGCCTTCCTTCTTAATTCTTCTCTCTTCTTCTGTAGTTTCGTCTTCTTTTTGAGTACTCCAGTGAACACTTTGACCTGATAAATAAATAAATACAACTTTTTTTGAACAATTTTCATCGGAGATTAAATAAAAATCAGTTTGCAGTGACTTCGAAAAAGAACGACAGTGTTTATTTTATCTGTGCATCTTTATCCTTTTTGAATGATAAAAATTGAATAATAACTCACAACATCCATTTCTTCGAATTGTTCCCTCTCCTTCTTCTCTCTCTGTTGTTTCAGTCTCTCAGCTAATCTGGCTCTACTTTCTTCTTTCTCTTTCTCCATTCGATCATTCCAACGTTGTTCATTTTCTGACAGAACCTGTAATGAATGTTGCAGCAGAACAATTTTTTTTCGATCTTTGGTTTTAAATCTAACTGTTTTTGGATGGATCCGAAGTTGGATAATCAACAAAAACACGTTCCGGATCATGCATTTCTGTATTACTGATTTTCTATGACAGTATAAAGCTACATAGGAAGGAAAGATGAGTCTAATAAGCTAACATTTATGTGCTTTTCATCTATAGAGTATTAGACTAACCTGTCGTAGTGCAATGACTCCTGACTCATCCGGCTCCTTTGTCTTTATTGAATCACGAATAAACTGTTTCTCTTCTCTTTTCTCAAGTCGTGACAAAGCCTACAATATAAAAATAACGAATGTTGATGAATCAATCATAGAAGGACGTAAGTTACAGTATACTAAAGAGAGGAAAGCATGATTTCATATAAAACTGGTGATCAGAAACTAACTCGTGGTTTGGTCTTATCATTTATATGATTGTTTTGAGTTCCTTTAATCATTCTATCTCTGATTACTGAAGGAACAGGACGACGGACACTTCGAGGTAAGAGTTCTGGTGCGGGAGTCTCTGAAAGAAATATTGTACATCTCACAAGATTGAGGATGATCATAATTATTACGTGCTCTTGGAGAGGATCGACATGGCAATCGTGGCCATAGGAAAGTATTTTTTTCTTCAAAACAAATGCCTATTTTTCGTGATTCTCTTTTGAAATTTGTTCCTATTTTTTTCAGATGGTTGATAACCACGTCACATATTGAGAAATATACTACAGATTCTGACAAGAGCTATCGGGTCTGCATCTTCCAAAAGTGGAGTGCAGCTAATACACTGAATGAATGTACGCATTTATATAATAGCTAGAATGACAAAACAAATGAGCAATGGTTGGAATTTCGGCAAAGGAGCAGTTTTTAAAAATTAGGAATTACGGCTAAAGGCCCCGCAGGTGGCGCCGCATGGAACACAGCGGGGAAAAACTTCCGGAGATATCATTTCGTGGGTTGCATCACTGGGTACGATGTTATTGATGTTTGGCATGAACATAAAATTTAAAAGATTGGGAAGAATATTCAAATACCTTCATCATCATTATTCTCCTTTCGTGGTAATGGATGTGTCTCTGGTTTCTCATTGAGTGCATCTGTATAAAGAGTGGGGAACCCACTGAAACATATCATAATCGCTACAAGAAATATATGTTTAGTCACAAATTGTTCAAAGATAGTGTTGCATTATCCATATATAGAAACTCTTTAATATTATAGATACTAACTCTTCATCAGTATTGTTCTTCTTCTGTGGAGCTCCAACTGCTGGAGCAGTAGATGGTCGTTCTCGTCTCGAATATTCCATAAGGGCCTGATAATGAATATTCGAAAAGTGAAGCAAGAGACAGAGAAGACGAAAACTGGGAATAATATTAGGATGAAGTTAATCTTACATTAGGTGCTCGTCTATTCAATGAAAGAGGTAATGATGGTGATTGATCTCCACGTGATGATTCAATTGCTGATTGAATCTTCAAATAATATTAATTGTTAATATTTTAAATATATGTACTTTCTACTTTACCGTGATCAATTTTTGATTAATATAACTAAAACATTTGTTCTCATTGTCAGAGCAAAAAATGGAACCAATTTCACGGAATAAAGAAACTATTGTTAATAACTTACCCCTTTTCGTTGGTTTTCTCTCTTCAACTCTCGTTCGACTTCTCTTTTCAATTCACTCTCACTATTCGGTAAGTGTGGTTGTCTTTCGACTTCGCCTCTGGCACTAATCGATATCTGAAAAGGTAAGTCATAGTGACTTTGAATTGCACATCTTAAATTTGTAACCTAAAGATTGCCTGCTTTGAGTGACAGATAAGCACACAAACGTTATTATAGGAAGATAAATGTTTAAAATATCTGACCAATCCTTCTTCGTCATCGTCTTCTTCTCTTGGTGCTTTCATTGGTTCCAATTCTTCCATATGAATCTGTTTATCCCATTTATCATCTTCTTCATTTGGAACGACATCTCCCTTTTTCTGAAATACAAATTGTAACTCTAATTTTAATTAAACAATAAATAATGTTAGTTTAAACACTGAATCATTTTGTAACTTGATTGAGGAACATAATGTGGATTGTTCATCGTTTCTTACGCTTTTCTGTCGATTTTCACTTTCACCTCTCTGTGTATCGTTAAAGATAAATAAATTATTATAAATTTCTTTGACCGTTCCCTTGTCTATTTCATCTAATGAACTCTTCTGTATTCTACTTTGTCAAAAACTCAGATACTGAAGGATGATTGAGATATTACAAAATGAATCGATGAATAAAGACCTTTGATCTATGCACAACCTCTGCCACGATTCACCTCAAAAATGGTATTGATATTATATATATATATATATATATATATATATATATATATATATATATATATATATATATATATATATATATTCTACATGAGTTTTAAAACACAATAAAATTATGTTATGGTTGATGTTTAGACAAAAAATCGAAAGTGGCAATAAGATGAAAGATGTACCTTAAAGCTAAATTGCTTCAACTGTGTCTGTCCTGGTATGGCCATCATTAGAAGAATCAATATTGTCGTATACGAGAGCATCGTGTGACTTCAACAGTGATCGTATGTGGAAAAAAGATAACGTGTGACTAGATGTATAAACGCTAACGGGATAAAGAGTGAATAAAAGTGAGGGACAATGGCATGACCTTCGATGAGAAATAGAGGATAATGTTAATGAATAGATGGAACTCGATTTGAACCTAGGAAGTGACTGATGAGATGGAAAAGGCGGCCCTTTGAACTATTATAGTTATCCTATATAGTTGTGGATCATTGCAACATTGAAATTCGAATGAACACTTCCTTGTTTCAAGCGTGCCTTGAGCGAGTTATTTCAATCGTTATAGAACTTGGGATATGCTGAAGAGAACAGAGTAGAGACGAAGAAGCATTAACGTGAACGCTCAACTTTTCATTGTATTCATTACGAAATCGTAGAGAAATTACACTCATGTCATACATGCATGCTCTCTTATTCTGATACAAATTTGGATCTTTTAGCCTAGGAATTCAGGAAAATAAATGGATAATGTATCGTCTCGTATTTGCATAGTCTTGATGTAATGTTGCGTGTTACATTATGGTTTATCTGATAATGAGTTGGTTATTATTATTATTACGATCATGACACGATATGGAAAAGAAATACATGAAACGCAAACAAAACTTATTAACTTATCACGGATCAAAGCATATAACGATTTGTCTCTACACTATGGCAGCTCTGTTGGTCTTGGGCTCCTGAAAGCTGATTTCCCTCTCTCACTTCTTTCCGAACTTTCCCTTCTTTCCAGAACCGCCTCTCTTCTGTAATAGATAAATATTATATTTAATTTAAAAAATACTTGAGTCTTACCAGGAAACCCTTAGAGAGTTTGCTTCTGTGTCCAGTCTGAAAAGTATTTGTTATTGCTTTACTGCGTGCTATCCCCTTTGGCATTCCGTTATTTGGGCTTGGGATATATCATATACAATATTGTTCGATCTATATATTAAGAGTTGCTTTCGAAAAAAACCCCTCTGTGCTATTCTAGGTACAAGGGATTTACTTTTTACTTTTTTATGATTTTACGGATTTTATGTTTTTAGCTTATTTTTTCTAAACTTTTTAAATACTTGACATTTTACGAAAAATGAAAAAAAAATAACGAAAAGAAAAAATCGCAAAAAGATGAAGAAAAAAATGGTGAAATTAACTTCAAGAAATGGCATGGAATCAATACTTGCGTATGACTTTGGGTTGGCTACTCTTTTCATTACAATATTGATTGTTTTGGCGCGATTCCTAAAGGTTAGCACTTGATTTTGGGTAGAAAAGGATAATTCTTTTTGTGTCATCCTTTACTACCGTCTTCTTATTGGCAAGGAGAGGCCTTCTCAGTCTTCTTTTCTCTCCCCCTTTACTTCTTCACTTTTCATCAAATACCTTCTCAGTGTTCTTAACATCATCAATCTTCTTTAACTCAACAACCTCTTCGACCTGTAATCGTTAATGGTATTTTTTTGAGTTGAACCAACTTATCGTGGACTTTTGATTATACAACTAAATGGATAAAACTACATCGCAGATAGTTGAATAATTCCCCCCCCCCTCATTGATTACCCCTTTATCATCCAACATTAATCCTCTATTCAAATGACTCAATCCCGACTTTTAACAGGTTTTATGGTACCCCTTGATTGATTACGTATTGCTTTTCCTGAGAAGATAGCGAGAACTGAATATCAACTAAGATTGTGGACAGTGGCAGTAGTCTATTCTATCACTGATACTATTTTCGCCGATGAGAGGTTTGGAATGGCCTGGTATTTAGGCTGTTTTATTGTACTAATGAAATTGTGATATACTATAGTTTCACTAAATACCTGCGATTCCTCAGCAAAGGCTGAAACGAAGAAAAAGGCGAGAACGATGAATAGAAGAAGTCTCATTCTGAAATTAGTCCATGATTCATCAAAGTTGATTCGTTGAGAAGAACTGAGTGACGAAAGTACAACGACATTCAGCAATTACACACTAATATTTTAATAGCGAAGGGATATTTCCCAATTTTATCAAGGAAAGAGGCTGAAACTGTTGATTATTACAATTTCCGGTGTGAACTACTAGGGAACATGTGTAGTAATCTAACTTTGGAAACGTTCGATATGAATAAATGTACACATGATAATGGAAGATGGAATTGAGGATCTGTTCTCTCCCTGTGGACACCCTTCTTATATCCTATTTGGAAGGGAAGTTCAAAGAAGAAGAGATAGAGAACGAAAAGAGTGAGGAAGGGATATGGAATGAAAATAGAAAGGTGAATATAAGAGAACAAAGATAGAGGATGAGGATACTTAATAAGTCTATGTTCAAGCAGAGACGGGAATCGACCACTTTCACTTCTTTTTCGTAATCAAACAAGTTTCATCCTAACAATAAAGCATCTCAAGACTTTGAATCCATGCATTATCACGGATATCACGCAGCCATATTGACCTGCTACGTAGGTTGTTAACTTCTACATCTAATGAATAGTTATCTGGATTCTACTTCGTGGTTAGCGCAGATGCAGAGAGAACATCAAGATACCATCAAGAACGATGAATGGAAGAAGGAAACTCATTGATCTCTGAATGTTATGACCGTCAATTTTAGAAATTTCTTGAACAAATATGAATTTGCTACTTTTATACAAGGTGTTGGATGTTAACATTTCCTTTCTCTAGTATCATCCAGATAAACATGTTCTTGAAAGATGAATGATTACAGTCATATCAGATAATGTTTGAGGAATGTTTCTCCAAAGTGAACTATTTCAACTCGGATTGATTTGATCGATGCGTTCTGAGAGCTTTCGTCAAAATGAAACATACGTTTAACAGCACCTCCCATACCATACGTATGTACATGAACGCTCTCTTATTCTGATACGAATTTAGATAATTTTGCTTGGAAATTCAGGTAAAAAAATAGATAATACAGGGTGGGCATTAATTATTGCGACACATTATTACGTGGTTACGGCATGCTCACTAGTTTATATTTTCATTATTATTAGTTTTTTCCGTTCTTGATTTTAGTTTCAAGTCAAGCGGATCAATATGAAGTCCAAAGTGGATCGTTACCATGCGAGAGCGCAGCATGAGCGTAACCGACATATCGAAAGCTGCTGGTGTTCCACGACAGAAGGTCTACCGGACGCTGTTGAGGTACAGTGAGACTGGAGAGATACTCGACCTTCCATGGAGAGGAATACAGCCTATGATGGTCACGTCGAAGATCGCCGAGGCTATGAAAAACACACCAATCGATAAAGAAGCTGGCTCGGGACTTCAAGATGGGCCCCGGCTCCACGGGAAAAGTGGTGAAGGGGAAGCTGAATATGAGAGCATGTCTGATGGAATTGACATTCTGACCGGGGGTGGTGACATAGCGAAAAATAAATATTTTTGTTTGATGTGGAATAAAATAGTACACTACCAGGTGACCTCAGCCACACATATGAGAAAGTTTGATTTTGTGTCTGAAGGTTACTGTAAGTGAAAATGCTCATTTGGTCGAAAAAATTATTTCGGTTCCCAAGCATCCGATCGACTCGTGAGTGGTACCAATCGATTCCTCGAGCGAATACAAGCAACTTTTACTCCGATCGCTTTTTAGTCAGGACTTCGAAGAATCGAGATATTACGAAAATAAACATTTGAACGTTAATTTCTATGCGACGGTTCTCTAGGAGGAAGAAATTAAATTTGCTTAAATCGTTCTACACTTAATTAGCTACCTTATATTTAAATATGAAGGCAAACAAACCTTGTCAAATTTGGTTACGAAAGCAAAATATGACAGCAACTCGGTAAAAAAGTCACTTCACGATCCTTAGTGCGCTTGTCATACTGTAGACACCTGTCTATTTTCACGGCTCTATGACCGGACTCCCCCTATAGGTTTAATTTATTTCGTTTTTACATGTTTTTTTACTTAAAATTAAAACACACAATAGGGGGAAAACATTTAAAACAGAATAAATTGAGCAAGAATAAACCAATTAATGGGGCGGGGTATAGACCCGTGAATAAGACAATATGCTATGGCGTTTGAATCCATGCATGATTCAAGTAAAATTCGTGCAATTAATGATAAGATATAAATATAGCATGGAAAATACTCGAATCATGCATGGGTTATCCGTGATCATGCGTAGATTTTGAGACTCCATGCAAGATGACGGAAAATCTATATACGATCACAAAGAATCCATGTATGATATCGAACCGTGGATATCCCATGTATTATCATGCATTTAATGTCGAATTATGCATGATCATACTCGTATCCGAGATCATGCATGGATTTCAACACCAGAGTGACAAGGCACCAAAATAATATCGTGAAGTAGTCTTAGACTGAGTCACTGTCATATTTTGCGTTCAAATACAAACTTGACCTCTTTTGTTGGTCTTCATATTTTAATATAAGGTTTGGTATTAGATGTAGAACGATTTAAACATATTTACTTTCTTCCTTCTTTAAAAAGGTTCTCAGCAATTGGTGCCCTGTCATATTTTCTTATTCACAGCTCTATACCCGGCACCACTAATTGGTTTATTCTTGCTCAATTTATTCTGTTTTAAATGTTTTCCCCCTATTGTGTGTTTTAATTTTAAGTAAAAAAAACATGTAAAAACGAAATAAATTAAACCTATAGGGGAAGTCCGGGCATAGAAGCATGAAAAGAGACTGGTGTCCACAGTATGACAAGCGCACTAAGGATCGTGAAGTGACTTTTTTACCGAGTTGCTGTCATATTTTGCTTTCGTAACCAAATATGACCAGGTTTGTTTGCCTTCATATTTAAATATAAGGTAGGTAATTAAATGTAGAACGATTTAAGCAAATTTAATTTCTTCCTCCTAGAGAACCGTCGCATAGAAATTAACGTTCAAAAGTTTATTTTCGCAATATCTCGATTCTTCGAAGTCCTGACTAAAAAGCGATCGGAGAAAAAGTTGTTTGTATTCGCTCGAGGAATCGATTGGTACCACTCCCGAGTCGATCGGATGCTTGGGAACCGAAATAATTTTTTCGACCAAATGAGCATTTTCACTTACAGTAACCTTCAGACACAAAATCAAACTTTCTCATATGTGTGGCTGAGGTCACCTGGCAGTGTACTATTTTATTCCACATCAAACAAAAATATTTATTTTTCGCTATGTCACCTCATATGTGAGTTCCCTCAGACAGGCTCTCATATGAACATTCTCGTTGTCAGTGGAAAGAATAATGAGATGCGCCTCAAGAAGTATCGCGTTGTCCTTGCTCGCACGCACTCCTGGCAGCGCCTCGTGATCATGCTCTCCGATGACAAGCTGTTCATCGTGCAAGCGACCTACAGCCCCCCAGAGTCACCGAGTGCTTACTACGGACCCCCAGATTACTAGCTGCAATGGTCGGATTGTTCATACCACCTCCCAACCCCTTTAAAGTAATGGTTTTAACCGGGATGTGCGCCTCAGTAGAGACACACCTAGTTTTTTCTGGAAAAAAAAAGATATTTCGTTTTTACGGTGTCGCAATAATTAATACCCACCCTGTATATTCTATCGTATTCGCATAGTCTTTATGTAATGTTGCGTGGTACGCTGTGGTTTGTCTGAGGTTATTATTTATTTATTTTAAGCATGACACGATATGGAAAAGAAAGACATGAAACGCAAACAATACTTATTAACTTATCCAGGATCAAAGCTTGTAATGACTATGGTTTAGTGTTTCTTGACTCTGGCGGCTCTGTTGGCCTTAGCCTTGGCAACGATCTCCTCAAAGCTGATTTTCTGAAATAATTATTTTAATCGAGAGGGGGAGTTAATCTTGAAATGTTATACTATTTACTTACAAGGGAAGCACCAGTTGCGACGGAGACGATTCTGAAAGCGACCCATATGGGTCGTTAGGGTTGAGGGGGAGACCGCCAAAACTGTTTTCAAAAGTTGCCAAACTGTTCTGGTAATCGATATTTTCAATCAATATTTTCAACGCATGAGCGGATAAAATGCCATTACTCTGTGTTCAATGAAGCTGCAGGTTTCAAACTTGGCAGAGACAATACCCCATGAGTGATACAAAACCTGGTCTAGTATGAGCCCGATCAGTTGAATTCTGGGAAATTATAAAAATTTATTTTTTCTTATTTTGAGAGGTACAGGCAGTACCTTCTCAGGTTAATTTCGATTCAATTTAAAAGCCAGATGTCTTCTATATATAGTAGACGGCAATATACTAGAGTTTCATCAAATTTCGTGTTCTTCGGGAAAAGTTATAATTGAAGAAAGATGGTAGAAACCAGTTTCACGCATTTTTCGAAATTGTCTGAATTTGTCCGATTAGGCTTAGACTTTGCCACGACAAGTATCATGAAGACAAAAGATGATCCCTATAATAGAATAGCTATGGATGCTCTTTTAGTCCCACAGCAAATCATTTAACTTTTTTAGGCTTTCTGCGAAAATCGTGTATGTTCAAAATTGCTCAAAATTCAACCGATCGGGCTCATTCTCTACCATGTTTTGGAAAACTCGTGTTCTATAATCTCTGCCAAGTTTGGAATCTGCAGCTTCATTGAACACAGAGTTATGGTATTTAAGCGGCGCATATTTTGAAAAATATTGATTGAAAATATCGATTACCAGAACAGTTTGGCAACTTTTGAAAACAGTTTTGGCGGTCTCCCCCTCAACCCAAACGACCCATCTGGGTCGCTTTCAGAATCGTCTCCGTCGCAACTGGTGCTTCCCTTGTTAGTAATAGGATATGTTTAATAGGGTCGTGGCCAGTTGAGCAAAAGACATTTGCGCCGAATAGCAGCATTTGCGCCGGTCCCAAATGCGCCTAGATCCATTTGCGCCGGACCCAAATGCGCCGAGGTCATTTGCGCCGAACATAGAAAGTGGACATTTGCGCCGAACATAGAAAGTGGACATTTGCGCCGAAAGTGAGAATGGGACAATTGCGCCGAAAGTGAGAATGGGACAATTGCGCCGAACACAGAATGGGACATTTGCGCCGAAAGTGAGAATGGGACAATTGCGCCGAACACAGAATGGGACATTTGCGCCGAAAGTGAGAATGGGACATTTGCGCCGAAAGTGAGAATGGGACAGTTGCGCCGAACACAGAATGGGACATTTGCGCCGAAAATGAGAATGGGACATTTGCGCCGAACACAGAATGGGACATTTGCGCCGAACACAGAATGGGACATTTGCGCCGAACACAGAATGCGACATTTGCGCCGAAAGCGAGAATGGGACATTTGTGCCGAAAGTGAGAATGGGACATTTGCGCCGAAAGTGAGAATGTGACAATTGCGCCGAACACAGAATGGGACATTTGCGCCGAAAATGAGAATGGGACATTTGCGCCGAACACAGAATGGGACATTTGCGCCGAACACAGAATGCGACATTTGCGCCGAAAGTGAGAATGGGACATTTGCGCCGAAAGTGAGAATGGGACATTTGCGCCGAAAGTGAGAATGGGACAATTGCGCCGAACACAGAATGGGACATTTGCGCCGAAAATGAAAATGGGACATTTGCGCCGAACACAGAATGGGACATTTGCGCCGAACACAGAATGCGACATTTGCGCCGAAAGTGAGAATGGGACATTTGCGCCGAAAGTGAGAATGGGACATTTGCGCCGAAAGTGAGAATGGGACAATTGCGCCGAACACAGAATGGGAAATTTGCGCCGAAAATGAGAATGGGACAATTGCGCCGAATACGGAATGGGACATTAGCGCCGAAAAATAAATAGGTATTTGAGCCGAATTTTTTTCAATGACTTATTGCAATTACAAATATCAAAAGGTAAGCAATTTGTAATTTTGCTTTTTTTTAAATTTTCGAAGACTTCCTTTTTTGCCTGAAATGACTTCTTTTATTTTTACTTTCTCCGAATTTTCAAATGATAAAGCGAAGTTTCAATTCTATTTGAGTTTTACATAACTGGAAAGTGATTCGAGGTGTTGCACAGAACACTCTATCTGAGAAAATCCACATAGCTGCAGTATCGATGAAAAATGAATTTTCCTGTTTTATGTATGATGATTACAGGATCCATAAGTGAAGTTCACTCGCACTTGGAAATATCTTCCAATTTAAAATTCGCTTCAGGGGTGACCACACCACGGTTTGGCGACGCTTCCTAAAAAGTTTATTTCGAATCCAATCGATTCGGGAGTGGGTGCAATCGAATCCTTGTCGAATTCTAAGAAACTATTCCCAAGGAGAGTTTTTCGATCAACGGTCAACGAACGCTGGAATTGGGAATTTTCAAAAAATGTTTACATTAAATTAATTCTCACTACTTTCCATAATTCTCACTATGTAGAAGATTGAGCAAATAACAAGTTTACATCCGCCTAAACTTTTTAGAAAACGTCGCCAAACCGTGGTGTGGTCACCCCTGAAGCGAATTTTAAATTGGAAGATATTTCCAAGTGCGAGTGAACTTCACTCATGGATCCTGTAATCATCATACATAAAACAGGAAAATTCATTTTTCATCGATACTGCAGCTATGTGGATTTGTTCTGTGCAACACCTCGAATCACTTTCCAGTTATGTAAAACTCAAATAGAATTGAAACTTCTCTTTATCATTTGAAAATTCGGAGAAAGTAAAAATAAAAGAAGTCATTTCAGGCAAAAAAGGAAGTCTTCGAAAATTTTTAAAAAAAGCAAAATTACAAATTGCTTACCTTTTGATATTTGTAATTGCAATAAGTCATTGAAAAAAATTCGGCTCATATACCTATTTATTTTTCGGCGCAAATGTCCCATTCTGTGTTCGGCGCAAATGTCCTCGGCGCATTTGGGACTGGCGCAAATGTCCACTTTCTATGTTCGGCGCAAATGTCCTCGGCGCATTTGGGACTGGCGCAAATGTCCACTTTCTATGTTCGGCGCAAATGTCCTCGGCGCATTTGGGACTGGCGCAAATGTCCACTTTCTATGTTCGGCGCAAATGTCCTCGGCGCATTTGGGACTGGGCAAATGTCCACTTTCTATGTTCGGCGCAAATGTCCACTTTCTATGTTCGGCGCAAATGTCCTCGGCGCATTTGGGACTGGCGCAAATGTCCACTTTCTATGTTCGGCGCAAATGTCCTCGGCGCATTTGGGACTGGCGCAAATGTCCACTTTCTATGTTCGGCGCAAATGTCCTCGGCGCATTTGGGACTGGCGCAAATGTCCACTTTCTATGTTCGGCGCAAATGTCCTCGGCGCATTTGGGACTGGCGCAAATGTCCACTTTCTATGTTCGGCGCAAATGTCCTCGGCGCATTTGGGACTGGCGCAAATGTCCACTTTCTATGTTCGGCGCAAATGTCCTCGGCGCATTTGGGACTGGCGCAAATGTCCACTTTCTATGTTCGGCGCAAATGTCCTCGGCGCATTTGGGACTGGCGCAAATGTCCACTTTCTATGTTCGGCGCAAATGTCCTCGGCGCATTTGGGACTGGCGCAAATGTCCACTTTCTATGTTCGGCGCAAATGTCCTCGGCGCATTTGGGACTGGCGCAAATGTCCACTTTCTATGTTCGGCGCAAATGTCCTCGGCGCATTTGGGACTGGCGCAAATGTCCACTTTCTATGTTCGGCGCAAATGTCCTCGGCGCATTTGGGACTGGCGCAAATGTCCACTTTCTATGTTCGGCGCAAATGTCCTCGGCGCATTTGGGACTGGCGCAAATGTCCACTTTCTATGTTCGGCGCAAATGTCCTCGGCGCATTTGGGACTGGCGCAAATGTCCACTTTCTATGTTCGGCGCAAATGTCCTCGGCGCATTTGGGACTGGCGCAAATGTCCACTTTCTATGTTCGGCGCAAATGTCCTCGGCGCATTTGGGACTGGCGCAAATGTCCACTTTCTATGTTCGGCGCAAATGTCCTCGGCGCATTTGGGACTGGCGCAAATGTCCACTTTCTATGTTCGGCGCAAATGACCTCGGCGCATTTGGGTCCGGCGCAAATGTCCACTTTCTATGTTCGGCGCAAATGACCTCGGCGCATTTGGGTCCGGCGCAAATGTCCACTTTCTATGTTCGGCGCAAATGTCCTCGGCGCATTTGGGACTGGCGCAAATGTCCACTTTCTATGTTCGGCGCAAATGACCTCGGCGCATTTGGGACTGGCGCAAATGTCCACTTTCTATGTTCGGCGCAAATGACCTCGGCGCATTTGGGACTGGCGCAAATGTCCACTTTCTATGTTCGGCGCAAATGTCCTCGGCGCATTTGGGACTGGCGCAAATGTCCACTTTCTATGTTCGGCGCAAATGTCCTCGGCGCATTTGGGACTGGCGCAAATGTCCACTTTCTATGTTCGGCGCAAATGTCCTCGGCGCATTTGGGACTGGCGCAAATGTCCACTTTCTATGTTCGGCGCAAATGTCCTCGGCGCATTTGGGACTGGCGCAAATGTCCACTTTCTATGTTCGGCGCAAATGTCCTCGGCGCATTTGGGACTGGCGCAAATGTCCACTTTCTATGTTCGGCGCAAATGTCCTCGGCGCATTTGGGACTGGCGCAAATGTCCACTTTCTATGTTCGGCGCAAATGTCCTCGGCGCATTTGGGACTGGCGCAAATGTCCACTTTCTATGTTCGGCGCAAATGTCCTCGGCGCATTTGGGACTGGCGCAAATGTCCACTTTCTATGTTCGGCGCAAATGTCCTCGGCGCATTTGGGACTGGCGCAAATGTCCACTTTCTATGTTCGGCGCAAATGTCCTCGGCGCATTTGGGACTGGCGCAAATGTCCACTTTCTATGTTCGGCGCAAATGTCCTCGGCGCATTTGGGACTGGCGCAAATGTCCACTTTCTATGTTCGGCGCAAATGTCCTCGGCGCATTTGGGACTGGCGCAAATGTCCACTTTCTATGTTCGGCGCAAATGTCCTCGGCGCATTTGGGACTGGCGCAAATGTCCACTTTCTATGTTCGGCGCAAATGACCTCGGCGCATTTGGGTCCGGCGCAAATGTCCACTTTCTATGTTCGGCGCAAATGACCTCGGCGCATTTGGGTCCGGCGCAAATGTCCACTTTCTATGTTCGGCGCAAATGTCCTCGGCGCATTTGGGACTGGCGCAAATGTCCACTTTCTATGTTCGGCGCAAATGACCTCGGCGCATTTGGGACTGGCGCAAATGTCCACTTTCTATGTTCGGCGCAAATGACCTCGGCGCATTTGGGACTGGCGCAAATGTCCACTTTCTATGTTCGGCGCAAATGTCCTCGGCGCATTTGGGACTGGCGCAAATGTCCACTTTCTATGTTCGGCGCAAATGTCCTCGGCGCATTTGGGACTGGCGCAAATGTCCACTTTCTATGTTCGGCGCAAATGTCCTCGGCGCATTTGGGTCCGGCGCAAATGTCCACTTTCTATGTTCGGCGCAAATGTCCTCGGCGCATTTGGGACTGGCGCAAATGTCCACTTTCTATGTTCGGCGCAAATGACCTCGGCGCATTTGGGACTGGCGCAAATGTCCACTTTCTATGTTCGGCGCAAATGTCCTCGGCGCATTTGGGACTGGCGCAAATGTCCACTTTCTATGTTCGGCGCAAATGTCCTCGGCGCATTTGGGACTGGCGCAAATGTCCACTTTCTATGTTCGGCGCAAATGTCCTCGGCGCATTTGGGTCCGGCGCAAATGTCCACTTTCTATGTTCGGCGCAAATGTCCTCGGCGCATTTGGGACTGGCGCAAATGTCCACTTTCTATGTTCGGCGCAAATGTCCTCGGCGCATTTGGGACTGGCGCAAATGTCCACTTTCTATGTTCGGCGCAAATGACCTCGGCGCATTTGGGACTGGCGCAAATGTCCACTTTCTATGTTCGGCGCAAATGACCTCGGCGCATTTGGGACTGGCGCAAATGTCCACTTTCTATGTTCGGCGCAAATGACCTCGGCGCATTTGGGACTGGCGCAAATGTCCCTCGGCGCTTTTGGTATCGGCGCAAATGTCCCTCGGCGCTTTTGGTATCGGCGCAAATGTCCCTCGGCGCATATGTCACTGGCGCAAGTGTCCAGGCCCCTCGTGTGGCGCAAATGTCTTTTGCTCAAGTGGCCACGACCCGTTTAATAATGTATTGATTAATCGTGAAGCTCAAACTCACTTTCTTGTCATTCTTATTCTTCCTTGCCTGCTTTCCCTTCTTTCCGAACTTTCCTTTCTTTCCAAACTTTCCTTTCTTTCCGAACTTTCCCTTTTTGGCAAAGCCTCCTCTCTTCTGTTAAAGATAAAAATTATATTTACATATAATGACTTGGAAAGTCTTACCAGGGAAGCCTTATTGAGTTTGCTTCTGAGTCCAGTCTGAAAAGTATTTGATATAACTTTACTTCGTGCTATCTACTCTGGAATCCCGTTCTTTCGTCTTGGGATATACATATTTATCATAAAGGGTAGAGATAAGGAAAGAATGTGAAGAATAGACCACATAAAATCATACTTAGAGATACATCCCACAGTACCCCAACAGCTTTCTATATTATTAACGCATATTTCGAATTTAGAATAAGGAATATCGAAGTTACACAAATAGCAGGAAAGCTCATACTGAATAGACAAACCACTAATATTGATCGAATTCTTTCATAGATCAATTCAGACCCGGCTATTTCTGTTTCTCTAGTACCACTAATGCGTTTGGGTGGATAGACTATATAATTCGATGTCTTCATCACGTTTTGCTTTGGAAAAACCCTCTGTGCTATTCTAGGAACCACAACAGTTGGCTTTGGGTTTACTACTCTATGCACTACAACATTAATTGTTTTAGAGGGTTTCCTAAAGGTTTGTATTGCTACCTTCTTCTTGTTGGCAATGGCGCGTCCACGAGAGGCCTGTAATATTACTTTTTTAGTCCGAAATTTATATTATTTTGTATTGTTTTACTGATATGTTGAGTTTAATTTATCATAGAGAAATATGAACCTTAAGTTTGGAAAAGAATGATTCACGGGCTACCTTCTTCTCTTCTGCCTTCTTAGCCTAAATTGAACAGTGGGATTATTGAGGAATATGAGCTATGATAAATAACTCATATTGGAAGACTTATTCTGAAAAGACATTTACCTCGTTCTCAGCCTTGATCTTCTTCTTTTTCTCTACAATCTCGGAGAACGACAACTGTAATTAGATAAGAAATAAATATAGGAACATGAAACTATTAGCAATGTAAAAAGATCAGCGGATGAAGGACAGAGGAACATACATGAGATGTATGTAATTGCTAGATAAATGTATATTCGCACTCTGTTGCCCATGTATTATATTAATATATTAGTGTTCGATCAATTCATATTTTTTTAAACACATACACTTATGATGTAAAATGTAAGTGACCAGTTCTTACCTTCTTCTTTTCCTTCTTCTCTACAATCTTCTTAGCCTCATCCTTCTTTTCAGCTACTTCACTTTTCTTCTCGGCTACATCGGATATCTTCTCAACCTTCTTCTCATCCTGAAATAGGAGGCTATATTATTTATAGTTGAACCAACTTATCGTGGACTTTTCATTATGTCAGTAAATTAAGCCGTAGATAGTTTAATAACTGATCCCTATCGATTATCCCTTTATCACCCAACATTAATCCTCTATTATAATGACTCAATCCCGACTTTTAACAAGTTTTATACCCCTCGATTGATTGCGTATTGCTTTTCCAGAGAAGAGAGTGAGAACTGAATATCAACAAAGATAGTGGACAATTGCCGTATTCTATTAATGATGCTTATTTTCATATTAGTCAGATGAGAGGATCGGAAATGGTCAAGACTGTGACAAGAAGCTTATTTAGGACGGTTTATTACATGGATGAAACGATGATAAACTATAGTTTCGTTAAATACCTGAGGTTTCTCAGCAAAGGCTGAAACGAAAAGAAAGGCGAGAACGACGAATAGAAGAAGTCTCATTCTGAAATAAGTCTTTGATTATGTTGATTCGTTGAGAAGAACTGAGTGAAGAAAATACAACGACATTCAACAGTAATATATAAAGAGACAGAAACTGATTCCTAATCAGATAAAGTATAATGATATTTGTATAGGAAGTTAATTGTGGAAACGTTTGGACACATGATAAGGGAAGATAGAATTGAGCGGTTGTGTCATCTCTTTGTGGTCACCTTTCTTATATGCCATTGGGCAGGGAAGTTGAGAGAGGATGAGATAGTGAACGAAAAGAGAGAGGTAGAAGGGGATACGGAGTGGAAATAGAAAGGTGAATTGAAGAGAACGGGGATATAGGGTGAGAGAACTTAATCAGTTTCAATTCAAGCAAAGGCGGGAATCGACTACTTTCACTTCTTTGGCATAATCAAGCCTGTTTCATCCTTAAGCACTTTTCATCCAAACGGCAATGGAAAGTGGACTTCGATGGTTTATTCTGTGCTTAAAAGATCAATTATCTATATAATAGATAATTTCACTTATCAAAAAATCAACCGATTTTTATCTAATGACTACGTATTTCAACTGTGTTGAAATTTCGAAAAAGAAAGATGTTATTACGAAGTATGTTCTAACAAATGTCAGCTCATAAGAGTTGTATTCCCAGTCAAGTTTGGAAATTTTAGTCAATTTGAATTGTACAGTAGCGGCCAAAAGTATTCGGACGAAACTTTGAAATGTCATAACTTTTGACTCAGATGAGCAATCGGGCTCATCTTTTGACATGACAAAATAGTACTAGTGTGCATCATATCCTACTCCCGTTGTGATGATTCGTCATCGTATTATTGTGTGGCGATCCTGGAACCTCTCTGTACTTACTCAGCATTGATTATTTCCTCAGCGGGATTTTTCTGAGACTTGTTGTTAACAGTGTATGAAGAATATTTACTGAGGAGTAGAATCCGCTATGCCATCCATTCGAGCTAATTCATTTCTATGAAAAAATCGAAATTTCTCACACCCCAAAAATTGAGCAAAAATGTCATATCTCTGTGTTCAGTGAAGCTGCAGGCTACAAACTTGGTAGAGATAATAGCCCATGAGTGATACAAAACCTGGCCGAGTATGAGCCCGATCGGTTGAATTTTGAGAAATTTCGAAAATTTATTTTTCTCATTTTTCGAGGCACAGTAATTACCTGCTCAGGTTAATATCCATTCTGTTTAACAGCAATATGTCTTCTATATATAGTAGACGACAATTTACTATTGTTTCACGAAATTTCGAGTTCTTCCAGACAAATTGTAATTGGACAAATGAGGTCGAAAATTGTTAGTACTCGATTTTTTCAGACCATCAACAAAATTAAAATGACTTTTTGGGGAACGAAAAGAGCATCGATAGCCATTATACTTTAGTTTTAATCTTCTTTCTTCATGATAATTGTCGTGGAAAGGTCTGCGCCTAATCGGATAAATTCTAAGAATTTCGATAAAAATTTTGGAAAAAATCCTAACAATTTTCGACCCCCCCCACACAATAATACGATGACGAATCATAACAACGGGAGTAGGATATGATGCACACTAGTACTATATTGTCCTGTCAAAAGATGAGCCCGATTGCTCATCTGAGTCAAAAGTTATGACATTTCAAAGTTTCGTCCGAATACTTTTGGCCGCTACTGTATATTTTCAGATCATCCGTCAATTTTAGAAATTTCTTGAACAAATATGAATTTGCTACATTTCTAGAAGTTTTTATTTGTTATCATATCTTTTCTCGAGTGTCATTCACATAGACTAAAGTCATTCTTGTTCTACTGTGGACACATTGTGTGTATTATTAATTATTTATGCCCATAAAGTTTCTAACATTGAATTAAATTCAATCCTAAATGACACATTTAATTTATGTTCAGGACACGAAACAATTCTTTTAATAACATGTTCATTAATCTCACAAATAAAGAACTTGTTTCATTAATTCACACAATCGACACCGATTTAGACCATAGTGGATAGAAAAGTGAGAGCGATAATGGAAGGAGAGATGAGCACAGGGATTTGATTCTTTCAACCATTCTTATCTCATCGTCTATTGTTCCCGGTTTATTTCGTGTTCCTAAAGTCTTTGCACTTTTTTTCTGCACGTACTTTGGTCCTCTTTTCTTCGCCCGAGCGATTGCTATGACTGGTGACATTTTCCCTGCATAGAAGACATATTGATGAGCAAATGTGATAAGTTTCATTAGACAAGTCTCCTTCCTTCATTTTTTTAGCTCTCAAACTGTTACCCAGTGCCCTTCTTTCCATATCACACCAACATTTCCAAAATGAAGATTTTAGAGATTGACTGGCACACCCATCCCTTTGTGATTCTTGCCTTCTGATATCTCTTGCACTGCTGGTAAGGAAAAACCTTCCGTAATCAGACCGATATGAAAAAGGAGATCGATGTATTGCCTCGATCCCTAAGGAGATCTGACAGAGAGGTGTCATGTACTTACCTATGATATGGACAGTTATTGATGAACGTGGACACTGCTACAATGTGTTTCTATGTTTAGAGAGAGCACAAGTGAGATAGTACGTAGATCAGAGAGAGTGAGGAAGGAAGGGAGGATAAAGTGGAAGGGATCGATAGAACATTTCTATTTTTAGCAGCAACTACAGTATCGGCGTAAAGTGATGCTTTTTTTTCTTTTTTTTCATAACTTTTGATCCAGGAACGCAATCAAGCTGATCTTGTGAGACAATGTACAAAATTTACCAGGGAATATTACCATGATGTTTTGGTGTAATTAAATCAGTTCACCGATGCGTAGTGATGACGCAATCAAAGTACACTTTTTTTGAAAATTTACAATTATTTAGTGAAAAGTCCTGTTCTTCTGAAACATTATGAGATTGGAGACATCCCCTAGGGCTGCACTGGAAAACAATCCGGAATAGATCCGACCCCAATTTCGAGCTGTAGCTTCGTAGCAATTTTGACGAACAAATTATGAAACTCAGCTTCTAGATGTGCTAACGACCCGTTCTAAGTGCCAAAATCATGCTGGCGGCAAAAAATACACAAGTTCATTTTATATGGACAATATGGGAAATTTTTAAAGGCACAGACAATTTGGCACTCTCCGCTCTGGCAAATATCGCTCGAAGACGAAGACGGGGGAGAGCACTGCCAGTGTGAATAGTTTCAAATTATCTGTACCTTTAAAGATGGAGGCCCTCGAATGTCTATGCAAATATATAACATATCGGCCATTCAAGGGCTAAATCATATGCAAGAAATTAGAACTTCCATTCGTGCATCCCTTGGTGTAGTGGTAAAGGCGCTGTCTAGTAAGCGCAACGTCGCGGGTTCCAAACCTATTGCCAAACTTTCTTATTTTCAAAAGTTCGCGCCTTTGCCTGTACATCAAGCATGATTCATTCACGATTCTAGCGATCAATAAGCTAAATTAGCATAAACTAATTTATGTAAGGTATGCAGAATATCTTTTGCTATCTTTCTGTCTTCACAGTTTGTTCTCGAAAATATTCGCCGGACACCACCTTTAAAGGGACCTATCTGGCCTCTTCATTGTTCACTATTTCTCTGTTCTCTAATAACGAGAAAGCGTAGACCGTTGAAGAGGCCGTTTACAAAGGTTTCGGTCCCTTTAAAGTGTGTCTCTTTAAAAAAAAACCCACTAATATTTTGCCTCCCCCCACAAGTTACATCTACAAACGACCAGAATGGTTTAATAGAAAACTGAAGATAGTTTCTTATTTGAAAACATAAGGAAGTACAAAGGAACGGAGAATCAAAAAAAAAACAGATCAGTGGGTCTAATGGAGTCATTCCATGGTAGGTTTAGAGGAGAAAAGCCCCTTAGAGTAGAAGATGAGAAGGAGAAAGAATAGGGGGATTATAAAAGACTACTTTTCATTCCTTCTATAGACTCTCATTCCTTGATTGTTCGTATGGAGGGAACGCTTTTGATTTCGTACTTTTATTGTAACACACCAAGAAACTATATAATTACGAAATAAGACGTTGAGGAAAATTCTCTGCTCCAGGTTTTCGCGCTAACTATATATACCTATTGCATGTCTGAAGAAGACATCTAACATTCGTGAAAGATATTGGAAATGTCGTGCAGGTCGGGTTCTTCTAGTCCTCCCATAACCAAACTTGCAGACACATTTAAAGAAGGAGACCCTTGAGTTGGCATGACTGACTCCCGCCACGATATGCATGTTGGCTATTGTTTATAATATATGGTAATTGGCGTAAGGGATAATGAGAAAATGAGAGAGCAAGTATGCAAATTTTTATTTATTTTATTTATTTATTTGATACTTGAATACTTGATTTGAAATCGGATGGGCACTCTCCACATGCCTTGAAAGTTGTACTTACAATGCTCATAGTGAGCTTTAAACATATCGGGAATCAATATCAGATATGTCTTTCGATTCGTGCTATGAATCTCTATCATTCTATCCGAACAGTCAAAAAAAACTCAAGGATCTTTAATGAAAATGTTGAATGCCGAACCGTTTGTTCTTTTCGGAGAAAATATGAGAAACAATTGGAAAACCCTCTTGAAACCATCCGTGCACTCACAATTTACAGAAATACTCAACGATAAAAAATTTCAGCTTTAGATTCGTTCCTTTAAGAATTGTCATAAGAACACAGTGAGACAAGAAGTGTAAGGAGATATATTGTTGTTCAAGTTTTCTGTTCCTTTTCATTAATATTGAATAAATTCACGCAACAAACACGCGACAAAACTAATAAAATATGATGAATGAGAATCAGGGATGGGAATTGCGAGGGGGATGAACATTAAAGAACAATAGGAACAACGAGTGGCTATCATAATTTATTGAGGTAAATAATAGAAACGAGAGGAAAAGATTTCAAAAATATGTTGTTAGTGAATGAGATGTATTTGAAGAGTTGTTGTTGGAGAATATTAATGGTTAAAATAGACTCTTCCAGGTCACAATGGTCCCTCTCTTAGACGATACAATTCAGTAAGAGAACATGGAAATATAGTAAAAATTAAGACGCTTAGATAGTTACGCCTTCATTCCAATTTCTTCCAGATGTCTTTATTGTTTTCAGATGGGTCACTTCCATTTTGATTAAGCTCAAATTGTGTGATCGACCGCAGAGCGCAGCATTTTATTTGATTTTTTTTTCGGTAAAAACGAAATGCAGGAAGAGAGCGAGCAATACCTTGATCTTATTTATTTTATTTTTATTTTTCATGCATCATAATATTCCGTGACTTAAAGATGGATCCACGAATGAATTTTCATATTCAACGAACAAGTAACATGCGAAAAGTTAGAGTATACATACTATCGTCGAACTCTTGGCGCAGTGGTAAGATTCCACATTTGATAACAAAAAAAACATGTCTCAGAAATGTCTAATTTTCAAAAGCGCACCATTGCCTGAACTTGAATCAGTGAATCATTCGTGATTCTATTGATGAATACATACATTCTACTAAAATGCAATAATAATAATAATATCTTTATTATGCTGGTAATAAAGTTTATAAAAGAAAGGTGGGATTGTCTATACTAACTAGTCCATGAACTACTTTATAAGTGAAACTCAAGTCTATAAGGGTGCGTCTTTGCTCAAGGAGATCAAGGTTCAGGTGTGATAATCGATTCGAATAAGAGGTAGGAGTGAGACCGCATTTGGCATATATACTACGTGTGAATGATCTTTGAACTTTCTCTATGAGGTCGATAAGATATTGTTCGCGTGGTGACCATATTTCGCAAGCATACTCTAGTATTGGCCTAACATATAAGGAGAACATGCGAGCGTACAAGATAGGATTTTTCGAGGAGAAAATACGGTTGATGTATGAACATCAAGCTTTGGCTCTAGAGACTATGGATTGAATGTGAGATGAAAAGCACAGAGTATTACTGTAGGTAACGCCAAGATCAGTGAATTGCTTCACTACAGGGAGGGGAGTGTTATTGATCAAGAAGTCGATATCTGGATGACTATTTCCAATGCGCATAATAACTGTTTTGGAAAGTGAGATAGACAAACCCCATTGAGACGACCATTGTTGCAATGCGGAAAGAGCTGTTTGGAGGGCGGATGTATCAGATATAGAGTAAAGTTTGACGTCATCTGCATAGATAACACAGTGTACTGTAGATGGTAGTACATGTGGTAGATCACTAATGTACATGCAGAAAAGCAGTGGACCGAGACAACTACCCTGGGGAACTCCTGATAGTACATTGAAAGGCTGGGATACGGTATCCCCTACAATAACAGATTGAGATCTATTAGTAAGAAAAGGTAAAAACGAAATGCAGGAAGAGAGCGAGCAATACCTTGATCTTATTTATTTTATTTTTATTTTTCATGCATCATAATATTCCGTGACTTAAAGATGGATCCACGAATGAATTTTCATATTCAACGAACAAGTAACATGCGAAAAGTTAGAGTATACATACTATCGTCGAACTCTTGGCGCAGTGGTAAGATTCCACATTTGATAACAAAAAAAACATGTCTCAGAAATTTCTAATTTTCAAAAGCGCACCATTGCCTGAACTTGAATCAGTGATTCTATTGATGAATACATACATTCTACTAAAATGCAATAATGTACAGTATTCACAATACATTTTGCCATCCTTCTGTCTTGGCAGTTCATTCACGAACATATTCGTAAACTGTTCTTTAAAACTAAAGTATTCCTTAATTTTTTGCGAATTTCGTTGCATTTTACCTAAACAAAGTAATGAATCAATCTGTTTTCATTTTGATCAGATTAAAGATATTATCTCATTCATCTCAACATTTTACAATAAATTACATTACTGTAGTAAACCTATGGAATAGCATGAATTTCAGTGAATCTGTTACAGTTTACAATATAACATCTATAACAAACATCTTCACCATTGTCTATTCCTCGAAGAACCCTCGAAAAACAGTAAAGATGTGCTTCCGATCTCTCTACAAGTAGATAAAGATGAAGTGAAAATGACAAATCTGAATAGATCAGTGACACACTTCCACGTCTTAGATCATGTTCAGAACTATTGGACGAAGTTGGTAAGGGTAGAGGAAGAGTAAGAGAGAGGAGAGGATGAGGAAGAGGTAGAGAGAGAGAGAGGAGGAGTAAGAGGTAGAGATAGTAGCCGAGTATGGCGAATAGACCTCTCGTCACTCTATCTATTATATAAGAGAAGATGAATGAAGAAATAATCAATTACCAATCACGGCGGTTCATTGGAGGGAAATCCCTACATTTAACTTTGGCTTGAAGCCTCCCGCACTACGAAAAATCGGCAAAGTTGTTTTGCACCGGGTGGGATTCGAACCCACGAGGTTCGAATTGCCAGACAAAAGTTCTAACCACTAAGCCATCTCGGCATGTTACATAACTCGTCGAACTCGATGATGAACGCATTTGGGGGGAGGGACCGCAGCGCGTCGTTGAGCGCGTCGCGTCGCTCCCTCCCCCTACGCTAACTATTACCGTATATAATAATGAACTTTCGTGGTAAGACATTTGTTGAACAATTTATCCTGATTTTTAAAAACTGCGAGTCGCTCTTAACTACTGTCCTTGAACCGCCGTGCCAATCACTACTATTTATTTCATCTTAAACCATTAACTCTATTTCTATTCTTCTTTTTATCACCCAAATCCCATTTTCATATCGATTATTAATTTCGTTATTTCTTTCATCTTTGGTTATCATTTAATTTCTTCTATTTTACATTAAGGGTTTTGTTATTTGTATGTTTATGTAATATTCGTTTGTTTATATTGGACAATTCTCTTTCTCTCTAAAGAGTCACTAGTTTTTTCTACTTGTTCCTATCAATTCTATTTGTATAAACTCAATTTATTAGACTGACAAATGTTTCATTGGGTTTATTTGATCCTCTTTGTCTCCTTTGTACATTCACGAACACTCTCTGTATTCCCTCTTGTCTTCTTCAATCTCAATTACTTTGTCGTACCACTCTCTCTCTCTCTGGTCAGGTACAGGGAGAGGTAGAGGGAGAGATATGTAGATACAGGTAGAGAGAGAGAGGTATAGTATAGCTAGAAGTAGATTGAGTGAAAGGAGTGGTCAATTCAATTCTTAAGTAGCCTATTCGCGCTCTAAATTCTCTCACTCCCTTTCTAGATCATTCCTCCTTACATTACTTGCGAAGTTTTTAATATAAAACTTTTACTTATTATTTGTCGTCTAATCAATTTGTCCATTCACTATTCCCATAAAGCATTAATTCTTTCAGTTGCATGCCTTTTTCCATAATTTCTATAGCATCATTTTATTCGGAAAACATATACCCACATCCATAGAGTATTCAGTTTCATTTGTGTGAACCAATAACCATTCTTATTCATTGTATTCATTTGTACTCATATGAAATAGGTGACTTCTCTGGAAGAATCCATTGGAATAGTCATAGTTCTCAATTTGTTCATACATATATGATGACTGTCCAAGTATATTTTTGACTCTCTTCAAGGTCATTTATTTAGTCGAGTTCATTTATTTTCATCTATCGTTTTCCTTTTCATCTCCACTCTTAACAACACCCTACTGACTATTCATTTCCCATATTTCATTGACTTCTTCGACGTCACTGTAATCACATCAGTTCTTTAATCATTCATCTTTCCAGAATGTCTCGTTTCATTATCCTCCTTGCTCTTGTAGCTGTTGCCTACGCTGGAAGACATGAACGACATGTATGTTCTTCTACGAAATCCTCCCATATAGATAGTATTAGTCATAATTAATGATCAATAGATCGACTACGGCTTCTCAATCAATAAACTTTATATTTCATTAAAGGGTCGTCCTCCCTGTGGTGTTCCCAAGTTCTCAGATAAACTGGATGATGAGAAGAAAGCTGCTCTCACTGAAATTTGGAAGGATTACAAGGAAGGAGATGAATGTGATGAACAAAGAGATGCTACTCGTGAATTAGTCAGTTTCATCTTTAATATTTCCATTTTGATCTTTGATCTTTACAGATTTCCAAGTTTACCGATGAAGAGCGTAAGGCTGTCTTCGGAGAACGTAAACACCATGGACCTCATTTCCTCAAGGGAGTCAGCGATGAGGTTTGATCTTTGATCTTTGGTGGTCATTCGTTGTAGTTTTACGCAGATTATTTGCATGCTCACAACAGCCCATAATCCGTAGTCTGATCTTTGATCTTTGTAGGTTCGTGAGAAGTTTCATGCTCTCTTCAAGGATCACTCTGTTTCTCGTGAAGAGAAGAATAAGAAGTTCCATGAACTCGCTGAGAAGGTTTGTCTTATCCATTTTAATATTATTGTTCACCTCTCTCTTACACTCCATTAAGTCTAGTAATCAGAAGTAGAGCGTTTCCTTCCATTTGATCATAATAGCATAATTCAAATAGAACATCGCTTCCTTTATCTAACACATATGAGTGACCTGCTTATCTATCATCACTATCACTTTCTCTACTATTGGTAGTGTTGATAAGGGTCAAGGTTAATGGAAATGAGATATTTGGTATAAGATGATTACGTTTAACAATGACGATAGAACGGAAACAAAACAGAAGATGAGATGATCAATTTTGAAATATTTTCAGGAATTGACCGGAAAGAATCTTGAAGAGTTCCAGAAGTTCGAAAAGGAAATGGAAGCCAGAAAAGCCGAATTCGAGAAGAAGGTAAGATGTTCAAAGATCATAATTGTATTGAAAAGATTGTAATGGAAAGAATAAAGATCAAAGATCAACTTTGAAGGTCGCCGCTCTTTCTCCTGCAGCCAAGTCTTTGTTCGATGAACTTCAGAAGCTCCGTGAACAGAAGAGAGAACTCCTAGCTAAGGCCGCTCCTGAGGTATGCTTATTGGCTTTTTATGATATTTGGAGATCACTATTTTTTTTGTCAAAAAATGAAAAAAAATCAATCAATATTTCATCTTCATTTAGGTTCGTAAAGAGATCGATGCTCTATTCGAGGGACACCATCATGGACCCCGTCGTGGTCATCACGGAGACAAACGTCATTAGATAGAAAACTGACACAAACGTCCAGTTGGCTAGACAAAGATCTGACTGGCTGTAATCATATTTTTATCCTTATCAACGAACCAAAAAGACAAACTCGGGCAAATGACAAATATTCCATTTTTTTAAAAATATCTCCATGTGTATATAGACTACGTACTATTGATTTGTTGATGATTTAGCGAAAATGACAGCTGAAAGCCTTACACATATTGTTTCATAAGCATTTTATGTGTCGATATTTCTATATGAACAGTGATAAATCAATTGACAAATCGATATATCTTTACAAATGTATGAACAACCAACCATAAACAACAGAAAATTGGTCACATAAATATAATATATATTATTTATAAGATATGCACATAATCGAGTCGCAACATAACGTGAATCAAATAAATTCCTTTCCGACTCTAAACATGAGGATTGATTTACCCGTAAAATAAGTCTTCAAAGTATGACTAGTATGACTAACAAATCAATAAGACTATATACAAATTTTCGCACCCGCTTTAAAATCTTGTTGATAGAGTGGAGGTTGAGCTAGTTAATGTTCTTCTACTACAAGTGGTACTTTCAGCTGGATAAATCTTTTTGAGATCTTTAAGGGACGAATTATTATCATCGTTTTCCTCATCTTCATCTTCGAGTTCCGGCATTACATTGAATATAATTTGAGCCCAAATTGTTGTCACTTCTGAAAAATTTATGGACGGAGGTTCAAAGATCAAAGATCAGTCGCATACCGTTCACAATTCTGGATGAGTCTCTGTAGGCAGGAATACTGGGTAAACTCTTCTCAAAAATGAAAAGTAAAAATATCATGAAACCAGCCAGAACGATACCGATACCAATGACAGAAACTGAGAATGAATCCACTATGGTAACGACTACCTAGAAAGGCCAAAGATCAAATGTATAATTCAGGTGAAAGATGAAAGATGAAAGCCACATTTGGATGGGAGAAAAAGGTTTTACATCACATTACGCATGTCTACATTATTAATATAGATTGGTTGAGAAGTAGGGCAAAGATTAATGAATATGGAATATGGGGTAAAAACTCACCAAAGTTGTACAAATGATCATGAAGAAAATTGGCATAATAATGAAAGTGTGAATTGTGTCTTCGTGCATTGGTTTGTGACTGAAAATGTTTGCACTTTTACGAGCATGATCTATTTATCGTAAGCATTTTAGGAATAGTAACCACGACCTTACAAATCCTCAAGCAAGTTTTGCATGTATTATCCACATGAGAGAAAAATATTTTATAAAAACTGCTACACCATGACGTTAAATGTATGCATTGAAAGTGAGGAAATAATATTCGATACATGTACTGTATTTTTTATGATCGTGATAAAATCATCACGACGTGCTTTATCTACTTTAAAATTGAAAAAAAAGGTAGAAGTAACGAAATATGAACTTACGTGAAACGTATATACAAGAGAGCAGCCATGGTACATCCTCTTTGACTCCATTGTGAAAATGATACATAATCAATCAATTGTCCTGGATCTCCAATGAATGATACACCCATAGCCAGAATTACCTGAAGTTTGATCTCTATTTTGTGGTTTTTGATCTTTAATCTTACGTGAACAAACAAAGCAACTCTTGGACTGTCACTGATTGAATTGATACATGAAATACATGATGGAAGATGACCATGTTTGGCCGCAGCTTGCAGATATCTAAAGATTATATCTTTGTCAATTAGACTGTTTCTCTTTCCATCAGGTCCATTTATCATAATCGTGTAGAAGTGAGTAATGACAACAATAGTATTCATAATAATAAGTGGGGAAAATTATTAAACATTAACCTGGAAGCGGAGAACATAGTTGAATTTAATGATCCAACGAGGAGAATGGCAACGAAAACAGGAATTAGAAATTGGAATGAACCAAGAGTTTGCTCTCCAAATGTCTACAAATATCTCGACGAATATTACTTGAAATGTATAATATTGGACAGAGTGATACCTGTGCAACAGCGAGCGAACTTTCGATATCAGGAATAGTCAGAACGATACAATATGAGAAATTAATTAATAGATAGAGGAATGCGATTGATGTCATTCCGAAGATAATGGCTAGAGGCATCGTACTGCAATCCAATATATCTTCATAAATATTTATATATTTCGGAGGATGGCCGATAGTTTTGTGCAAAAATCTAGTGAAAATTGGATACCGCTTTGGATTCTCAATTTCTTCAGCTCCAAAATTAAGAACATCCCAACCGTCATAGGAATATAATCCAGAGAAAAGAGCTGAGACGAATGAACCAATTGTGAAAGTTGAACCACCAAAGATATCTTGGATATTATCCGTCTTGCCTGAAATATCAAAGATCAAAGATCAATAATGAAAATCGAGAAACGCGGAAAATATCAAAAATAATTTATGCTAGAAATGATGAAAGATTAACCTAGGAAGATGAGATAGTAGAAAGCCGTGCCAATAACCAAAACGGTCGCTAATACTTTAGCTATTGAAGCAACGATTTGGAATCGAGAAACGAATGTTTTCAATGAGAAGAAATTGAGAAAGAGTAGAGCCCCTTCAATGAATAATTAAAGTATTGAGATAGATGAGCACCGGCTTATGGGGCTATACTGTTTTTACTTTCCGATGCTTTTATACTTGTTACATGTTTCGGTTATAATGTAATGTTCAATCCTTTTTGTCAGGCTCAATGTGAATTGCTTAATCACCTTTCTCAAATTTGCAAATCAACAAAGGGATTAACGATAAGGAAAGGGAAAGGGAAGATATGGGGAAGTGCAAGAGTGATAGAAATCAATGGAATCATCAAAAGTTCTACCTCACCCCTTTGAGTTATTGATCTTTGACCATATAAATCTGCGGAAGAAATAAGGCTATTGAAAATAGTGATTGTTTCGAAAACCCAATTCACTAATCATGTGCGGAGAAGAAAAAGATAATCGGAAGATGGAATAATCTTACATATAAGTGAGAATCCTGTAAGTTTCTTAGCAAAATACATTTGAGTTTCATCGACCATTGTGATATTCATTCCCTGGAACATGCATTGATTACTTCGTATATAAAGATATCGAGATGATCTCTCTTTGGTAACAGAGAAGGAGATTTTTTTAATAATTTTCCTCGTTAATTTTCCTCGTTTGAATAAAATGGAATGTTGAACCTTGAATACATATTCAGAGAACGTATCAGCCTGTACAGCCAATGTTGCAGGATAGATAACAATACAACCAGTACACATAAAGGCAAAGGCTATTGGATACCTGAAATATTATGTATACATGTGATATTTCCGATCTTTTTTGTCTCTTAGGCCACTTTAGTTGAAATCAGATCACTATCTTTACAGGATGATCATGAACTAAGATAACGATTTCATGACGCCATAGTGATAGTAAAGAGGAATCACACATTAAAAAGAGAAATGAATTATAGATGGACTTTGTCACATTCGACCTTTACATGCACATTACTTGAATTTATTTTTGAAACTACATACTACGTTCTTATAAGATTTTCAAATTATTTCACTGACGGCAAATTGTCTCATATTTGAGTCATAGATAGGTCATCTAAGATCCGACAATTAGACAAACGTTCTCTACTATGTGAGACAACTTAGTTAGCTTACTTCAGTCCCAGTTACTACAGGGTGGGCATTAATTATTGCGACACATGTAAAAACGAAATAACTTTTTTCAAAAAAATCGAGTTCCGTTCAACTATGTACCAGACAATCTTCAATCATGTTTGAATACAATAAAACGGTCATAGCTCGATTCTGCCTCCATTGGTGTTTATGACGTCCTTGAGAAGGGAGAGGTACGCGGGTGTCAAAACACGCAGGTAAGTGGTGTCCATCTTCGATCACTCCTTCTACAAGACTACAAGCCGTCTATAGCCCCCAGAGTCGCCGAGTGCTTACTACGGGCCCCCATAGTGCTAACTGCAATGGTCGGATTGTCCATACCACCTCCCAACCCCTATAAAGAAATTGTTTAACCGAGGTGGGCCTCGGTGGAGACACACCTGGTTTTTCTGAATCCGGGCGCCAAGATCGAAAAGGAGTGCTACTTAGAGAAAATAGTTAAGGACGCCCAGCTCCCCTGGAGCCGTTACCACTTCGGAAATTCATCGAGGACCTTAGAAAATGCTGGAGCGTTACTTTATATGGCTAAGTTCGTTAAGGCATGGTGAAAGGAGCAGTTTCTCGACTTCATTGGAGGAGATTGGTAGCTGCCTTCTCGCCCGATCTCAGCCCCCTGGTCTTATCAGTCTGGGGTACCTTGGAGGGCAGGTCCTGCACTACTTCCCACCCAAATATGGAGTTGCTGAAGAAAGTCTTGGAGAAGGAGTGGTCGAAGATGGACACCACTTACCTGCGTGTTTTGACACCCGCGTACCTCTCCCTTCTCAAGGACGTCATAAACACAAATGGAGGCAGAGTCCAGCTATGACTGTTTTATTGTATTCCAACATGATTGAAGATTGTCTGGTACACAGTTGAACGGAACTCGATTTTTTTTGAAAAAAGTTATTTCGTTTTTACGGTGTCGCAATAATTAATGCCCACCCTGTATATCGAGCGAGAGAGTATCATTCAACGTACAGTACTGGCCAAAAAAGTGTAACATTTGGATTTTTCGCCATAACTTTTTTCAAACTCAACCGATCGAGTCCAGATTTTCAGGGAAAATTTTGATAGAGTTTTAACGTGTTTTATACAACAAATTAGCCCGGGTTATCCCTTACGGTGAAATTTATTTAGAATTTATCAAAAGTCGCAAAAGTGAGATTTTCGGTTTCTTCGATTTCGACTTAATTTTTTCACTAATTTTGCTAGCAATGAGTGTTGTATCGTTTTAAAAGTATGAGACGGATTCTTGGGAGCAAGAATCTACCGAGATCCGAGCGAGAATCCATTATTCGTGGACGTCAGATGGGAGTGTCACTGGCACTCTGTCACAGCAGTTCCGAGTGACTGTTTCGACTATCCTGAAGTTCATCAAAACTTCAATCCGTGCTCAAACAATGAAGAAGGTTAATGTACGACCTCGCAAGTCGACCACGACATCGGATCGTCTGATTACCTGCATCTCGAAGGAGAAACTGAGGCTCACTACAATGGACATCAAGCGAGCACTAGCAGAGATTCGCTAATTTGAGGTAGCTAAGGTTTCTAAACATGGCTGAAAAGATGTTTGAGGTGTCCGTGAACAATGTACAGCATCGTCTTCGTGCTTCGGGTCTCTTCGAACGTCGACATATCAAGAAACCGCTGATCTCCGAAAAGAATCGCAAAGCATGGATCACATGGGCAAAAGAGCACTGATATTGGACCCCCTAACAGTAGAATTAGGTCTTATTCTCAGACGAAAACAAGTTTCTGATGATTGGTACGGAGGAAATAAATCATGTTCGTCGTCCGGTTGGCACTAGATTTGATGTGATGTACCAAAGGACCACCGTGAAGCATGGAGGAGGATCGTTGATGTTGTGTTGTTGTTTCTCTGAAGATGGGGTTGGACCCCTGGTTCACGTGAAGAGAATTATGAAGAAGGAGATATGCTAGAGACACTTTTCATTCCTTCAAACATCTTTTCAGCCATGTTTACAAACCTTAGCCACCTCAAATTAGCGAATCTCCGCTAGTGCTCGCTGTGTCCTATGCTAGTGTCCATTGTAGTAAGCCTCAGTTTCTCCTTCGAGATGCAGGTAATCAGACGATCCGATGTCGTGGTCGACTTGCGAGGTCGTACATTAACCTTCTTCATTGTTTGAGCACGGATTGAAGTTTTGATGAACTTCAGGATAGTCGAAACAGTCACTCGGAACTGCTGTGACAGAGTGCCAGTGACACTCCCATCTGACGTCCACGAATAATGGATTCTCGCTCGGATCTCGGTAGATTCTTGCTCCCAAGAATCCGTCTCATACTTTTAAAACGATACAACGCACATTGCTAGCAAAATTAGTGAAAAAATTAAGTCGAAATCGAAGAAACCAAAAATCTCACTTTTGTGACTTTTGATAAAATCTAAATAAATTTCACCGTAAGGGATAACCCGGGCTAATTTCTTGTATAAAGCACGTAAAAACTCTATCAAAATTATGCCTGAAAATCTGGACTCGATCGGTTGAGTTTGAAAAAAGTTATGGCGAAAAATCCAAATGTTACACTTTTTTGGCCAGTACTGTATCTTTTCGAGAGAGTTTGGAGTAAGCTAACCTTTCTCTATATCTAAACAGATACACAGCCTATATCTAATTGTAAGAGAATTTGCCGTGAGTGTGGTGAACTGTAGAATGCCCGCTTTCATCTGAGTACAGTACCATATGACTTACCATTTGACATAACAGAGATATGCGAAGTCAGCTCCCGATTTCCTAATTCCAGTTCCGAGTTCAACATAACAAAACGAACCTAGCGTAGCAATAATGGCAGAACATAGCCATACTATGAGAGATAAACCGACCTGAAAGTGAAATCTTATTCGGTCTTATTCTACAATGTCTTGCAAGATTAAAAAAAGAATGATGATCTCCATATCTATCCCATTAATATCACTCGTTACTCACTTACTAGTAACTTTTTTAATTAATAATAAGACAAACCGAATTAGTATACCCTAGAATCGCTCCCGGTGTTATGAAAATTCCCGATCCCACGATACTACCTGACAAAAAACTGTGAAAATTTCTCGTCAATGTTGGTGTGAGATACATTCTGCTTCAAAAAATCGGCATACAGAACATTGCTCGATAACATAATCGAAAACTATGGTTCAAAATTAAATCAATGATAAATATAATACCTATGATATATGAAATAGCTCCAAACAATCCCATTTTCTCCGTTCTTCCAGTTTTCTGCACAGCCACATCCCCATTTATGCTCATCTCTCAATCAATATAAATATTTAAAACGAACAAAACCATTTCCGGAAAGTCTGCGAAAAGAAACACGGTAAAAGGAACAAGAGAAGAGCGTTCGAAGATGGGAAAATGGTTAATGTGATTGAGAATGAATTGAAGAGAATTTGCTTTAGAAAAGTACAGATCAGACCATAGAGATAAGAAGTTGTTTCCATGAACTAAGAACGTGTCAGGATGATCAATGCCATGAAATATATTTTTGTGTTATTTTTTTAAAGAATCTAACGATTTTGATTTTGCGCAATCGAAAGCATTCACACTCCAACACGAGCCAACAACAAGCAACTATCGCACTCTACAACAACATGAATCTCAGACTAAAGATAATACAACGATAGACGCGACATCAAATTACGATTATGATGTTGCACCATAATAGATGACAATGCAAACTAAAAGGGACAAAGAAATGTAAAAGTAATATAATTAGCATAATGATCTAGAACGCATAATAAAATCACAAAGATCAAATATCTATAATAGGAGGGTTACTGCATGGCTGGGCATCCCACTCTAACAGATCGGATGCTATGAAACAACTGTACCATGGTAAGGACTTACTGTACATTTATATATCGTATATCTATTCCACCCTTATAACAGGAATTATTCGTGTTCATCTTCTCCAATCAGATAACCTTCATTTGCTTTTTTTATAGCTGAATGTACGCTACTTAATTGTGTTCAATTCAATCAAGATTATATGACTTTGTAATTTTTACAACCATTCCATATTTCCGATTTTTCTTTCATTTCCAATGCGAAATATCATTGATCAAATCCTCCTTGCAAATTATCCGTGCTCTTGATATTGCAATCTTCAAAGTATGCTTCATTTCTTTATTGATTATGATAATTCTTAACCTATCACATACTAAATAAAAACATATGAAATGTACACCAACAAGTACCTGTACAATTATGTACAAATTCGAACAAAACGTAAAACGAATGGATCAAAATATTAATTTACATTCCAAATCAAGACGCCAATGGGCGCTTGAAACACTCTTTTGCATGTCTGAGAAGAGCACATTCTTGTCAACAATTCAAAACAAATACAAGCATTGTTCTGGCAATCAAATATTAGTCAAATGAACCCGTAATTCATTAAAATTAGAATCTAGCAGATACAGTAGACGTCGTCGTATTTGTTGATGTTCTTCTACTACACGTTGTACTTTCAGATGGATGAATCTTTGTCAGATCTTGAGATACTTTATCAACCTCTTCTTCTTCTTCAAATTCAAGTTCAGGCATTACATTGAATATGATCTGTGCCCAGATTGTTGTCAATTCTGAAAACGAAAAGCAATAATATAAATGCATATCTTTTAAATTCGTTTCGTGAATACGCACGTTGAAAAAAATATATATATGACTGTAGTGCAAAATAATGGTGATTAAAAATGTTTAGAATGTTCTAATTATTTGCGGTCGCTGACAATAATTAGAAAACGACGGAAAATAATTAGAAAATTTCTAAATTTCTAAATATTAATTTTTCATTTAATTATGTACCAAATATTATGTGAAATATTATTTTCCCGCATTATTTGAAAATGAAAGATCAATAACGTACCATTGACCATTCTAGAAGAGTCCCTGTAAGCGGGGATACTGGGTAAACTCTTTTCGAAAATGAAAAGTAAGAAGATTATGAAACCAGCCAGAACGATACCAATACCAATGACAGAAACTGAGAACGAATCCACTATGGTAACGACTACCTGAGGATAGGTCAAAGATAAATTTATTTTAAATGGCATCGATTATTGATCGAAAATATGTTTTTAGGTTATGATACTCTGTTTAACAAATGTACGAAAAACTTACTAAAGTTGTGCAAATGATCAGGAAGAATATGGGCATAATAATGAAGGTATGAATTGTATCTTCGTGCATTGGTTTGTGACTGAAAATAAACATTCATTACATTTTAATTATAATTTTAATTATATTTTTTTCATCTTTCCACTCGATATTGAAACACTAAAAGTTAATATAGAAGTACTTCGGAATATTTGTTATCAATGGATTTCAGAAATTTGATGGGAAAACATGGTTTATTTAGAAGGAAAAATGAAACTTACGTGAAACGTATATACAATAGAGCAGCCATGGTACATCCTCTTTGACTCCATTGTGAAAATGATACATAATCAATCAATTGTCCTGGATCTCCAATGAATGATACACCCATAGCCAGAATTACCTGAAGTTTGATCTCTGATTTTATGTTTTTGATCTTCAATCTTACGTGAACGAATAGAGCGACTCTTGGACTGTCACTAATCGAATTGATACATGAAATACACGAGGGAAGATGACCTTGTTTTGCTGCTGCTTGTAGATATCTGAAGAAACAGTATAACGTATTTTATTCTATGGTTGTCTGTAAATCGCAAAACTCTTCATGATACAAGCTACTTTCAATCTACTAAAGAAATTCAAAAAGACGATAAGGACAAATCAGGGAAAGGATAGAAGTTTGGCAAAGAGTACCTTGATGCCGAGAACATAGTGGAATTCAAGGATCCAACGAGAAGAAGAGCAACGAAAACGGGAATAATGAATTGAAATGAACCGAGGGTCTGTTCTCCAAATGTCTATAATTTGATTATCCAATGTACAGAAATAAAGAGATTCATAGTCGGGCAAAGGTGAAATATAATAGCTACATATTCATGAATTATATACAGAGTGTTCATACCTGTGCAACTGCGAGTGATCCTTCGATATCCGGAATAGTCAGAACAACACAATATGAGAAGTTAACAAGAAGATAAAGAATGGCGATGAATGTCATTCCGAAGACAATGGAAAGAGGCATGGTACTGTAAAAGACAATACTATTTATTATTATAATTGCATTACGTATTGTACTCGTTTGGTGTATTTTGTATTATTATATTATTATTATATATTATTATATGCTTGATATATTTTGGACAGCATTGCACCAAAAATCGAACAGACGACAACTTATTGTTAACATAAAATTAGAGAAACTCGATTATCTGCAGCTCATCAATAAAATACGCTTTACACAACTAAATGTATTCCTTTGCGTAAGGATATTGAGCACATTCTTATATTTTATAAACATTCAAGAATGATACCGCTTTGGATTTTCAATTTCTTCAGCTCCAAAATTGAGAATATCCCATCCATCATAAGAATAAAGTCCAGAAAAAAGAGCAGCGACGAATGAACCAATTGTGAAAGTTGAACCACCAAAAATATCTTGAATATTATCCGTCTTGCCTGAAAGATCAAAGATCAAAGATCAAATACCATTGACCGGAGATCAACCTTTGAAAATGAGATAATAGAATCCAGTTCCGATCACCAGTGCTGTTGCAGCGATTTTAGCAATCGACGCCACTATTTGAAATCGAGAAACGAATGTTTTCAGCGAGAAGAAATTCAAAAACAGAAGAAACCCTATAAGTTTATTAATTGCATTAATACATCATCATTTGTTGCATAGTTTGATGTCAATATAAGCTTCAGTTTAATCCTTATTTGCGAAGTGGAGAACCAATTGTGTAATCACCTTTTCTCATAATCAACATAGGGATTAACGATAAGGAAAAGTGAATGGGAGGGTTGAGTGTGATAGCTTAGCCTCCACTTTGGCTCTATGCCAACAAAGATTATCGCTCTCTAATTCTCTCCTTTTATGAACTCTCTCATGATTTCGTTGTTCACGTCCTTATAGAGAATAGAGGAGTGAATGAGAGTGATCAAACATCTGTCACTCTCGATTATGCTATAGATCTTTTTATATTATTTTTATTAGATCTTGTCAGTTCTTGAGAATGTGAATACGTCACACAGTTAATAATTGATTTTTGATAAGAGAATAATCTTACATATAAGTGAGAACCCAGTTAGTTTCTTCGCAAAATACATTTGAGTTTCATCGACCATGGTGATGTTCATACCCTGAATCATAAACTCTTCATTCATTTTCCTCTTAATAAATCTGCACCTTGAATACATATTCAGAGAAAGTATCAGCCTGTACAGCCAATGTTGCAGGATAGATAACAATACAACCAGTACACATGAATGCAAAGGCTATGGGATACCTGAATTCAGTTATGGTCTATTCAAAAGTTATGGAAGGAAAAGAAAAAACAGTGTTTCACACATACTCTCACTTATTTTGCTTTTCTATTTTAGTAACTATTGAACAGCACATTAATTATATCTTCCATAGATTATTCATTCTTTTGAATGCAATCACAGACTTTTTTGCTTAGTCCGGTCATTTCATTTTATGGTCAATGCACTGAATTGGCGGTTGAGAACTAAGATAAGGATTTGATGTCAGAGAAGATAGGAATATGGGGCACGTGATCCATAATGGACTAGTTACAAGTATTAAAGAAAGAGAGATATCACTGAACATTATGATCACTGTTCATATTCGGTCAGAGATAAGTTAATGTCATCAGACCCAACTGAGTTAAGTATTTCATTTCACAATTTTTTCTTATATCACATGTTGTTTCTCTACTATTCAACTCCGTCCATTCTAAAGATCTCGATTATAATTGAAGAAGTTCCTTTTTCTTCCATCTTTTGGATTATTCTCAAATTTTGAATGAACGATTAGTCATTTGATCTATTGATTCACAAGCTTCTTGATCAGCACTATCATTTGTCATTCTTGCATGCACTGATGCACTCAATCGACACTCATAAAATTCCATTTTCATTGCAAGCCAGACAGACGAACGAATATTGTAAACGCTTGCATGTAATCATTGATTTTATGTGGCCTACCATTTGACATAACAGAGATATGCAAAGTCAGCTCCTGATTTCCTGATTCCAGTTCCGAGTTCAACGTAACAAAATGAACCAAGTGTGGCGATAAAAGCAGAAGCCAACCATACTACGAGAGATAAACCAACCTAAAAAATTTTTTATTCATAATGATGGCCAACGCGTCAAAGGAAAAAATTTTCAATGTCTATTCCAATAAAAATATTAGAATTTGATCAGTATCAGAATGG
Source organism: Parapristionchus giblindavisi (assembly GCA_943737045.1). Taxonomy (NCBI): domain Eukaryota; kingdom Metazoa; phylum Nematoda; class Chromadorea; order Rhabditida; family Diplogasteridae; genus Parapristionchus; species Parapristionchus giblindavisi. Next base: position 22,077 of record CALSFV010000213.1, on the reverse strand, counting down.
CCAATATCTCTTATCATAGTTATAGAGCCTCTGTGTTTTTTCTCCCGTAACAATACGTATTTCACTAACCGAATTCGTGTACGTCAAAATAGTTCCAGGTGTGATGAAAATACCCGACCCCACAATGTTTCCTGCAATGGAAAAAAAATTTGTTGAATGAATGATTTTATTTAACAAGCGAATGGGCGGACACACGCCAAGTCTATATTTTTACTGGGGATACACCTCATATATGGATGAATTTTGGCACTGTCAGAAATTGCAGAGCTCTTCTGTGTAATTTCAAAAGGAATTAAAAAATCTTTTAAAAAAACAATGTAAACACTTTCAAAATCAATTTTTTTCAAACTATTTTGCACATGTTAATAAATTGCCCTTTTTCAATTTGCATACGATGCCATAGTGTCACTTCGAATAAAGATATTTGCACTGCGATTTTTATTGTCTTTTTTTTCAATTTAAATTTAAAATTTCAAAGAAGAGCTCTGCATTTTATGATGCAGCCAAACCTCATATGATCATCCCTATATGAAATGCACCTTCAGTCAAATTTTGTACATGGTCTGTGAGTGTGGCCTACGGACATTCCCTTGTAAACATAATAGTTCTACAATCATGGTTCAGATCAATAAAAGAAGTGGTCAAAAGTTAATAAATTTTATACCAATAATATATGAAATGGCTCCGAACAGTCCCATCTTCTCTGTTCGTCCTTTCTTCTCCACTGCCACTTCCCCATTTGTACTCATTCTAAATAATATTTAAATATTTAAAAAAATGTGCTATGGCATGGCAAACTACAAGGAGAGAAATTGACTGATGGAGTTGGGCATGTTTTACATGGGAAATGTGATTGATATTGAGTGTAAGACATTTGATGAGAGGGAAAAGCTGATAAGACTACAGAAAGTGATAAGAATATGTAAACCTTTAACTAATTCATACCAGTCTTGATGCATGTCATGTAAATCTGATAGAAAAATCAAAGGAAATAAGTTTTAACACTTGATCTAGTATCGATTTGTCAAAATATAAGAGAGAGTTTGCACATCTGTGGGCAAGTGTCATCAAAATCTTCCGTAAGTGGAAAATATTTGACCTAGATTGTCGTTATGGAGATTGAACTCATTTATCTAAGAGGACACAAAACACATGGATAAATTTTGTACTTTGAATTTAAGTCGATCGAGTTTTAGTTTTTTTTTAATTACTTGATTGACACATTGTACAAGTTTAACTTTTTTTTCAACAACGACTATCACGCCGATTCAAAGTTCTATTTCAAAAAAGTTAATATTATAGAGATAGCAAAAAAGGCCCGTAAAAACGATATGATTAATAACTGAAAAGAGGAGAGTCTAGTCCCGTTGATCCTCCTTTATAAAGGACACCAAAGTCGACCTTTGCAGAGAGGGACTGTACTATAGTGAGGATATATTGGAAGGGACCAATCGGATACTCTGGATAATCCAACTGAAGCGTTCTTCAATATTAATTCCCTTTTATTCAAGTGAAATAAAGACAGAGAGGGATCCAGTCTAGTTCCTCAACATATAGTATCTATATTCTAAAACGAAAAAAAAAGAAAGGGAAAATTTAATAAAAAAAAGTGTTTGCATGAGATTCCATATGTTTAAATTTTCTTCTTTCCTTGGATGATTACCACGGATGATTTGTACTGTGAGTTTCATTCAATAACATGGTTGTCCTCTCCACCATACGAAAAACATTATGAACAACTTTCACATAGAAAACAATATTCTTCTTCTAGTTAATATTCATACAGTAGAATTATACGTTTAATAATGATTTTTGATCGATGAAGTCAGTCAGGTCATTACGGTAGTGTGATGGTGATCAACATGAATATTGAGATGACAATGTGCATCTTATCAGCTTGATCTTTGATCTTTGCCATTTTAATCTTTGAATCTGATTTTTCTAGTAAATGTGCTAACGTGATAAAGATTCATACAGATTATCAGATATTTCATCTCAATCAACAAAATGTTGGGATCTGAAATAAAAAAAAAACGTTCTCATCTCAGAAAAAGACTATAAATCTTTTCATCTGTCATCTTAAGATGACATGTACCAAGATTGCCTCATTCTTCCATTCTCTATTATGTCTATGAACGAATATATTGATGATCTATCTGATAATATTACTCTCGAAGAAAGAATTGTCATTCACTATGTTAATCGTACTCCAACATGTAAAATCTGCTTTGTATCATTATTGATTATGATTATGATATGTAAGTGAAGAATCATATTTAACCTTTATTCTTTCATTCATTTCAGTGTGGACATTACTCATATTTCTCAGTTATTTCGAGTCTCAAATGTAATATTTTATGAGTTGTTGGACTATCACAGTTTACTGATGGCATATTCATATGATGGATAGAAGTCACCTTAGATATGCGAAGAAAATAAATATGTATATATATATTTCGAATGATAATTTCAAGCTCTTTTAAATGAGATCAATTTTTTTTTCATTTTTGGATCTCTTTAACATGACCAAGCTATTGTAACGGGAGGTCGATAAGTTGATCAGAGTGACGGAAAATTGGCCGTATTTGTCAGATGTGTTTACGATGAAAAACTCTTACAGTACCCTACTCCTCCCCTCACTTTTGTGTGCCCTTTTGCCTGCATCCTCTGACAAAACTGTGCATCATATATAGCTGCTTCCTCGTTCAGATCTTATATGATACTATTAAATTTAAAAAATAAATAAATATTTAATGAACAATGTTGTATGTTGTATGATGTAGTGTATAAACAGATAGAAAATTCATTATAAGTCGTATACCTCGATAAAAACAATAATAAAGGAATAGCAACAGTGAGTTAATACCCTAGTCAATAAAAGATTTCGAAAAAAAATCAATAGAGATCAATGAAATAAAGATGTCGGTAAAGGGGCGGAGCTACAATAGGAATCAGAGAGGAGCATAGCTAATAATTGATGGATCGATGGACTTTGATCCTCTTACTTCTTCCACTTCATCTCCATCTTCTTCATCATCTTCATCATCATCATCCATACGTGGAGGTGATAGACCAACCTTAATGAGGCGACACTTTAAAAAATATTATATCGATTTTATGATAATACAGTGACCATATTCTACCGAATGAGTGGGATTATATAAAGTAGGAGATAACAGAGCCTTCGACCTAACGAACTCTTGATAAATGTGATTTAAATGTAATGTAAAATATAAAATATAAGCAAGGTACAATCACTCTTACTCCAGTCAATCGAAAGGAATCTTTCCTTCGTCTATTTAATCATGGATACTTTAAAAAAATCAGCTTACAATTATGAAATTGTTAATTGCCGAGTGAGAGTTTTTAAAATTGACGTGAATCATTTGCGAAAAATTAAACATTTTTCTCCAGCTACGTAATGTATAAAATTCCAAATTTTCCACGATTGAATACACAACGATTAAAACAATAACAAAAAAACACCCTGAAATTAAATATTCGAGCGCAATAATTCGAGAGGATCTGCTGTACTGTATACCATTCACTAATGTTACAAGATCCCGACTGGAACACAGTCTTAGTCATTGATACCTGTGGATTGAGTTGAGGTGCATCATTATGATCTCCTTCATCTGAATCAATACTCATAGTCGTCGTTGATGATTGACGTGCATTCGTAGATTGACGAGTGGATACCACACGTCGACTTCCCTTCAATAATAAAACCTTACAACAATAAAGACATAATACATGAATTCATTTATGATTAATGAACAATCGAACACCTTATCTCTATCCGTTTAGTATATTCATAAATAAATATATATAAAAGACCTGATTATTAATCTTTCTCTTCTTAGTAGGTCCTCTATAATCATCATCATCATCATCAGATTCAGGAGATGATTCATCTTCTTCATAATCATCATCATCCTAAATCAATACAGTCTTTATTAATTGAAAAAGAAATCATTGAACCGACAAATTACTCAATCAATAAATCAATAATACCTCATCAACCTGATTACCACCCAGTGAGAGATTCTGAAATATACATCATATCACATACGAACATCATATATTGTAAATAGAATTCGAATGAATTCTTCATCAATCAATCACCTTATCAGGTCTTGAAAGTTTACGAAGTTCAGCTGCGAAATCATCAGTGAGTAATGATGTTGCTTGTTTAATTGTAGATGTCTGAATTGTCAAATTAATAGGGCAACAATATCGGAAGGACGACTTTCTGGAACAAGGACGGTATTTCGCTCTATTGTCGTTATAGAAACGAGTCTTCGGCTTGGTCCATAATGGAACAATTCCATTGATAGACACAGCATCATTACTACAGTATACTGATTATCATTCGAACTTCAAGCACTTACCGGATTCCTTTGAAGTGACATACGCTGACCATCTCGATTTACGACCACCATTCGGCCATTATTGTCTCGGCGTGGCGTACTCTGCTTTCAACAAATCAATTAATTCATGTATCAATCGATAATTTGCAATTACAGTATGCCCCAGTGAGACTACCGTAATCAGTTTCCATCGTAGTTCATTATCTATAGTTAGTCACCTCAGATATCCGATATTGTCCAGTCGAATTAGTAGCAGGACGCTTCTGGAAGTAAAAGAATAGAAAAAAAAGGATAAATTTCATTGAATAGAATTAGAGATACAATTCCTTCCACTGTCGCTTTCACAAAGAATAACACAACACATATAAATATTTTCCTAGAAATGAACTCAGAAAGCCTATTAAAAATCAATAATGAGCAGACCATTTAAATAAATTGAGATATGTTAAACATTCACCATAGATAAGCCATCAATCAATCAATCAATCAATCAATCAATCAATACTTCAATTCCTCACCATAGCAATCATCGATCCTCTCGGATCGGACTTCATTCCACCAGATAACTTTGACTGATTTTGTTGTTGCTGCTGAGCCTTAATAAACATTTCAATGTAACATCCTTATCCTCATTAAAAAAGATTAAACATTATAATAAATAAAATAAAATTAGATTAAACATCAATAAATCCAACCCTCTGCAGGTTCCATTCGGCTTTCTGTTGCGTCGTCGTCCTCTGAAACACGAACACTGTATTCTTTTCAACTCAATAGATCTATCAGATCAATCAATATCTGATTACCGTACCTGATAAAGCGTCGTGATACACTCAGCCAGTTCATCGAATTTATTCTCCAGTCGTTTCGCGCGTTCGACGATCACCTGATATTGATTTTTTTAAATTGATTTATTGATGAAATGAATATTTATAAAATCTTGACAAATTTTTGTATCGTCTTAATTGAAATACAAACAAAAGAAATGATCATGGTAATTATGATTTCATACCATTTTATTTTTAAAATATAATAATATTAATAAAAGCAATATAGTAGGATCTCACCGCGATCTCACTTTTACAGTTACATTCCATCTCAGGCTGTGGTACCGGCTCTCCTTTAAGCTCCTACAAGGTAATCGATATTCTCTGATAGCTACCGTATACTTCACAACAAATCGATATAAGGGAAAATACCGTACTCTGAACAGGGGATCAATGTGTCTATGTGGTTGCACGACAATTGGACGAGCTGTCTTAAATGAATTAACGTATTTACATATAGTATTGTTAAATTTCGGAATATAATATCAATACATGTGTGTAACTAGACATCAACTGATGTTCCGGAAAACCAGCAATAATATAATAAATAAATAGTATAAATAGATATAAATTCGTACGACATTGGTTCCAGTCGGTCTCGGACTGCATGTCGAATTGTAACTCATTAGTTGTCGAAGTGTAACTGAAGAAAGATTTTTACGCATTGTTTAGGTTGAAAATTGCCCACAGGCTCTGCACTGAGCATAGTAGTGCTCCGCACTTACTTATAACACAACTAATGACTATATGATATCAATATCCACTGATTCAAACAACAAAACAAATGTCTTCCTCATTGACAATATTTCAAACATTTTCGTGATGGGTAGTCAGGAATAAAGTAACCATTATCATAACTTAATCATACCGGGTGGTCGTCCCGTCGTGGGTGGTCTCGTCTGATCTACTCGTTCTTGTACTCCTTCATGTTGTTTCAGTAACTGATGTTGAACAATTCGAAGTCGACTGTTCGCTAGTTGTTGTTTGGAGATCATCATTGGTCGTGTTGCTGAACAATCCATAATCAAAATCAATGAAGGGAGAGGATTACGGTAAAAAGATGAAATACAAAGTAATCGATAATCTCACCAGACTTGGGCTGCATCTGCGCCTGCGTTTTGACTTGAAGAGTGTCTACAAAAGAACAATGGTTGAGAGCACCCTCGTAAGTGTATGAGTTCTCATGTCTTTTATGATATATTTCTATTTTAAAGCCCAAATGTACCGTAACCAACCAGGAATTGGAATTCCAGCGTCCACCAATATACTCTCGAGAGCACGTTCGAGTGCTGTAGGGGCGGCAGTGATTGTAGCAGTTGCTGATACGGTAGGTGTGGATTCCTTCGGTTGTTCGACTGGGTCAGATTCATCATCGTCTTCTTTGTCCTCTAGAGTGAACTGTAAAACAACAACATGGATTATCCAATGGTAATCAGCATCCCACCCCTCAGCACATCCAGACTAATCAGACGTTTAATGGACACCATACACCATCTCCTATGAAAAGGTTATGGGATTGCTTGATAAAGCTCATTATGTTTTAAATCGTTGATATCATAAATATTATTCGATTACTAAAGAGAAAGAAAAAGAGAATCAAGTTAACGCTTTCGTCTTTTAATAGGCTAGAGGAGTATTTTAAGGTAGATAAAATGTAAATAACAATAAATAATTGTGAAACGAACATATTGAGGATGATGAATACCAGCATCATCATAGTGAAAATGATCAGAACACCACCTGTAATTGAGCAGTGTAAAGAATTATATAAATATCAGCGATGTACTTTGTCAATGAAAAACGAAAATATGGTCAATAGGTTTCGACGATAATCATGGAAATAAATAGTTTGAAGAGATAAAAAATACTACAAGTGTATTTAACAGATCGAATGATAAATTAATGAAATGGAAGATTAAACGATTAAGATATCTCACCGAGGACGAGGTCCTCCATTGTCTTCGAGCTGTCGCATCTTTTTAAGGATTTCATTGGCCCTACAAAATCATATTCAGTGATTTTAAATGGCGGATTTCCAGAACAAACGAATAAAGAACTCTAAAGCAAACATGTGAAGAACGAAAACTCTCACTTGTTCTTTGACAACTTCAACGCATCGATCCATTTCTGTTGAACTTCTGCACGACTAAAATTAGAATGAGATAAAACATATATCAAATATTTTAAATTCTAATTTAAACAAATTTACCTGTTCTGAGGAAACATGTGAGTGCGTTCAGTCTTCTTTGAGCCGCATAGTGCACAAGTATGACCCATCTACAAATACAAAAGAAGATAGTTACAGCTATTAGTGAAATGTTATTCAAAGAAAAAAAAAACAAATTATTTAAAATCAAAAGCAGAATATGTCCAGTTCTCGATAGATTGAAAGAGTGTAGTGACTGTAACATTTTTCGTAAAACTTTTGCTTTTCTCCGGACCGGTCTGATTTCAAAAGTTCTCGATTTTTCCAGTTGCCCTTTAAATAACCTTTATTTCGTCAATAATGATTACTATATTTGATTTTGTTTCACGATGACATTATTCCAACTATCATTACTGAACGCCTTCTCATCACCTTTCATTTCTTTCATCAAGCTTTCAAATTCTAGAGAATGTCCGACGGTACCGTCCCTCAGCAATACTGGAATGCACTTCTCGGGATCACTACTAAAGCTGTTGCTGACTACAATGATGCTCAGACTCAGCAACCCGCTCCTGCTCAACCTGGACCACTAAGTGACGAGGTTCCATTTTTTCCACTTGTGTTTTTCATAAATCCCTTCTTTTTCAACATTTATTTGTCCATAAGATGTTTGATATGCATATTATAATAAAAATGTGTTTTCAGAGTCGGAAATGGTTGGAGTCAGCCATGCGAGAGATGGTCGATTCTACGGATCCATCCAAGATTCTCGACGGAGTCATGGGAGGTCTTCTACGATATGCTTCTACCAGTGAATTGGAAGAGAAAGACTGTGACGAGGTATTCATGATATTGATATAAATATTTGATGGTCTGTGATATGATGGCGATAGAAAGATATGTTACAGCACTTTTTCACTGCACTTTCTATAATTTTAGCCTCTTTAAATTTGAATAATTCGTTTAGTCAATCGGCTTAACTGCGCTGACTGATGTATTATGTACTATACTGTTGCCTAATCTTATTATATCCAATCAATAACAGGTAACTGACCTCGCTCTTCGTCTCGAAGATCTCCTACAGTATGCTGATCTCGCCGGAAAATTCTATCGATTGGGCGGCTTTGAAATCATAACACGACTACTGGTACTGTATTACTTATTTTATACCTTTTTTTATTAACGTATTGTTAGAGTACCTATATAATGCATTATAATGCCTAATGTATATGGTTTTTGTTAATCACCAACAGTGATGTACTGTGAGAGTCACAAAAATTGGGACAGTCAATAATGATCGCAAAGTAGCGAAGTTATTCGCTGGCTGGATCCTTCCCCCGTAATGAAATTATAATACCCATTACTAGAATAACTAATTTCATCTTTTGATCTTTGATCTATGACTGTCGTTCACATTGTCTACTTTCAGAACTACACAGAGTATCCTCAACTTCGTTCAGCTGGTTGTCAGATGCTCATTACAATGTGTGAAAACAATCCCAAAGCACAAGGTATACTGTACTTTCGATCGATAATGTTATGTCATACACCTCACTCACGTAATGAATTGATAGAAATTATGCCAATAACTAATTTAATAATCGCTATTTTTCCAGATCTCGTCATAGCCCATGAACTATTCCCTCACATTTTTGATCTACTTTGTGATACTCAACAGAACTCGGTTAGTGTTTCATCTCTAACGAAATGAATGAGATTCTCGCATTACATCCGATTTTCAAACGGAAAATTGTGTACAATGAACAAATTTATTAACGTGCTTGTGCACGAAACAATTACGAAACAAGGAATATTTGCAGACCTTCCGTTACAAACTTCTCGGTTCAGTCTCTGCCATTGTTCGATCTCATGCACCGGCGTTCGAGTGAGTACTAGTAATATTATATTGTAAAATGATTCATTATTGACTATTGTGTAGTAGTCAGGGCCAGGTTAAAAACGAAAAAAAATATACCCACAAATTTTTGGTTCCCCTCAACTCCAAGAATGCCATAAAAAAGGTTTTGAAAAGCTATCAACTTGCATTGTAATAGTTTTCAAGCATCATAGCTCGGCTTCATTAGAAATAAGTCTAAAATGCTTGATATTATTCTAATAAATAAAAATAATATTTAACGAGTTTGATCTTCAGTGCATTTTTCGGTATCAATGGTCACACTCGAATGAGGAATGTAGCTGTATCAGAAGAGAACGAAGAACGAGTATGTCATAAGGTATGTTCAGTATTGATTAATCATTCATTCATAATGAAACTTGAATAATCGATTCATCATTATTGATTGACGATTGAACATTAAGTGAATATTGATTGATGGAAGTGATGAAAGTGATTCGCTGCAAAAAAATCGATTGTTTTCTTGTGTGATGGTGTAATTTGCGCAACGTAAATGTCTTTTACGGTTGAATTTCTCTTAACCTTTTCATCGTGCTATCATCACAATTAATCAATCAATCGATTATTTAGGCAGCACGTGTCCTCGCCTCGATTGCCTACACATACAGGGATGATCGTGAGTTTATCGATTGACTTTGACTTGTTTCAATATTTCAAAACTGAGATTTGAATTTTGCAGCTAAGCGCCGAAACGCCCTGAAGGAGACACTGGCGGAAATATACGTGATACTATCGGAACGACGAGATGATGATACATCGGAGTTGTCATATGTCAGAGAATTCCTGGCTACGGTAAGTATGAACATTTTATCGATTTATGATTCATTTGACGATTATGGTAGTTGTTCGTTTTTGCTTATTTCGCCTTACTCACTCGTATTCGAAAAGAAACTATTGCGCTGTTAGCATTGAGAACAGTGAATATTGTGTGAGATAATCGATGAATATTGATGAGTTATTATTGTTGAGGATGTTCTATCACGTGAAGTGAAGGATTCGACCCGTGCAGCTTTGTTGAAGGCACTGACTAATGAACAGAAGAAACAATTCGATGATGAGGTTGGGGATTACTACATTATGGAGTATTATGGATACTGTAGGACTTTAAAAGGAGTACTGTATAATGTGCAAATACATGTGTTAAAAGTATTGTTGTGTATTGGTCGGATTTGAGAAACAACGTAGAACAATCAATATTTTTTTCAATTTCAGCGACAACAGCAACTCATTGCGATTCTACTGCAGAAGTTCTCCAAATAGACCAAAGATCAATCAGGTTATATTCGGATGTGATTTCTTTTATGTTATATGTAATAATTTGACCTAACTGAAATTGTAGTCATTATACGGTACTTGATACTTGTAGTTACGGTATCGATTGATTTCTATGCCTAAATTCACCCCATAATTTCTCATCGTATTTCATTAAAAAATCCCTGCGATTCTTTCTTTATTACCTTGAATAGCTTATATAATTATCCTTTCTATGTTATTAACTTTATGAAACAAAACGTCACTATAGTACTTCTTCATTATGCCAAGGGTCTAATAATTGGATTTAATTACACTCAATTAGACTATATTAGTCATGTTAATTGACGTCGTTATGTTGTGCATCTCCTATAATATTCTATATACTTATAGGATATAAGGTCACTTGAACATTCTCAATTTCTTATGTTTTTGTATGTGAGAACCCCAGTTGTGCTTTAAAATGATTCTGGATGATAAATCAATTTTTTTTGAATGTCATTTGCACATAACAATTCAAAGCAGTATCATTCTATCATTAAAGTCTTATTAAGAAATCAAAAAAAACAGTGAGAGGGGTGGGCAAGTTCAGATCAAATTTGGAGTAGTGGATGAGGGCATATCATATACATTAGTACATTACAACCTGAGAATATCGATGAGACGTTGTGGTAGGGTTGAAGTTCTTTTCAGTTGTCTGATATAGTCTTAGATTGTGAACTCGTCCCCATCAAGTCCAGATTACTCGGTCATGTGTTTGTGGACATTTAATATTAAATATTGATTTAGTGTAATTCAATGGTTACTTCATCTATAATCGAATAATGTACATATGTTGATGACGACAGCTCATAAATATAGTCATACATTATATAAATAACTCCAAAACGTTTAGAGGAGACGATACTACGAATGAGCGCATAGGAAAAACTTCCGAGAGAGAGTCGAGTAAGTATAACCACACATGCAAAGATATACTTTGCAGCATTGACGACTGTATCATGTTACTTGTCGAGGAACATAATATTATAATAGTATAAATACGTATTCATGATTAAAAAAAGTATTTATGAATGTTAAAAAATTTAGAATATGTACTAACAATTTATGAATTTTCAAAAAAAAACGTTATGAAATACGCTACGAAAAAATTTACAAAATATTGTATTTGAGAATTTCACGAAAAGATAAGATAAGCATTGTAAATTGGGTTTACACTACACATAGTCTGTCTCGACTTTTGAATTGTGAATAAGTATGTGTAGACACGGAAGAATCCTCTTCATCTTTGCTCGTTCAAATTCATTCTCTTTTTAAACTCCAATCTACCTGTTAAAATAAGGTTTCTCAAAAAGGTAATAAATGCACATATTATCCATGCTATTCGATACCTTCTCAATCGTACAAATGATTTTAAAAAATAAAACATCTTTACTTGCACACATAAAGTGTTCTCCATCACTTGTCTTCAATGGCAAAGTTATAAACTAAATTGAGATGAGACAAAAAGAAAAGATATCGACCAGGACAATAATAAAGTGGAAAAGGTGTGGAATATCTGATGAGGTGAGTGGATATTGACATAATAACTTTACAAAGACATTATCTTCATCATCGGGGACTACTACTGGTAACAAATCAAGAGAATGTGGTCTATCGATCAATATAATATATAATCGATCATGTGTATGTGTTGTTGGTCTTGGGTGAAACGACAGAAAAGGGGTGGGACAATGAAATACGATAATAAATGAAATAAAAACCACACAATTATATCGGCTCACCACCCGTAGGTGAACATTCCTCATTTGGGATCATAACAGGGGTCATAAAACATTAAGATATCTCAAGCTAAGTTTCATTTAAGAACAATGTATGAAACTATCGATTCTGATAAATACAGTAAGTCGTGATCACTAAACTTAGTGAGTAAGTGTAGGAATGAATGAGATCGTCTGACGTTGGAGTGTATTCAATGTAGGGCTAAGTATTCATGAGGAAGGTGTACTTAATAATAAGGACTGACTTAAGGCCCAACCTTAATCGCTAAGGTCATTAGGCAGGCGATAGTCTTCCATTGAAACGGAATGTTTGTGGCAATGAAAGCTTCTTTGCGAGTTCTTTATAGGCTGGAGTATGAACAAATCGAGAGAAGCAATCTTTCTCCATCAAACGATACACGTGGGTCTGAAAAATTATTTATTTACTTAAGACTTAAGGAAGATAAGTCCATTTATAGTTATTAAGTAAGTCAACGTGACTCTTGTCATGTTGCATGACCCTAATTTTTAATCTCCCGAAGTGTTTTGCTCGTGACTTCTTTCCATGTGGGAAAAGATGAGGTTAAGCGCTATCTCATTCAATTATTAGCTATATATTTAAACGATGACGAATCGTTTAGATTTACTTTCACAAATCAATGAAAACTAATATAGTATTAAATACATGACACATAGAATGAACAAATGATTCATCTGGAAAGGTCCCTCAGTCAATACTCTCTTCATTTTTCAATTCTCTCTCCAAAAAAATCGAATTAACAGAATTTTAAAAAAACGAATGAAAATTAAATTAAGAGACCGTTGAAGAGATTTTCCTTAAGCATTTTTTGTGAATTCTTAATTAACAAAAAGGAAAAGTCCGTCGGTCTCCCACTCATGTACATTGATACATACTAGTAGATATCCATGAAACATGAGACCATTTCTTTCATTTCAGACGTCAAAAGTAGACACAGAGAAAGAGTATTCCAGTTCACTCATGAGCTCAGTTCGCATGGGAATTCCCCTCAATGATACTACACACATTCAATTTTCGTCTGAGAAAATTATTTGAGCAACGAAGCTAATCTATGACAAAATTCCATTGATATATCCCCAGGTTTGACGGTATGACGTATTGCATTAGATATTGAATGGCGTATGGTTTATGGTTATTTGATGAATCTGTATAGTAATAGTACGAAAGTATAATAGCATAAATATGGAAGGAAATCGTGAGTCTATCACGCAATGACTAAAGGAACTTCATCACGATATAATATCCAGAATATGGAAGAAATAGTGAATGAAATGAATAGACCATAGACCATGGTAGAGATGAATTTAAGTGGGACGGGACAATTTATTATAATTGTGTGTTGGAGATGAATATAGAGAGAGGAAGAGGAAGCTGTTTGTCTGTTTTGGGCAATTTAATATAAGGAATACGTCAAATGATAGAAGAGGCTCTCTCATCACAGAAGACAATTCATTCTTGTACATACTTCAAAGAGACAAGGGAACGTCTGAGAACACAGTTTTCTTAGTTTTGGCACTAATGATAAGCGATAAGTCTTAATGACTTAAGGTTTTTACGACTATTAAGTATATTCTATACTGACCTGTGCTCGATCATATATTGTCTTCTGGAACTTTCTTGGTTCAACTGTTTGAACTGTACTGATAATATCTGTCCGTGTATCATGGTCAATGTTTATTGCCAATGGAGAATCAGCTGCGATAAAGGTCTCGAACATCTCCTGCAAATATTGATCTTTGATCTTTGGTCGTTGATCTTTAATCATTCAACATTGATCTTTAATCTTTGATCTCTAGTAACGAACCTGAACGGTCTTCTGGAACTCGATATCATCTTCGTTGATTTGCCTCAATTCCTCCACTGCCCACCTGTAGAAAATTTTATTGTCTATTGTGTTTAGCGAGATAATGGGACGTAATGAAAGATTTTGTATCCTTTATTGAAATTTAAACCTCACATCGCTAGGGTTTGTGAAAAGTCCTTGTCACTTGTTTATCATATAAATAAGATTTAACTGCGTGCAGAATTCGCCGATAAAAAGCACAAGCCGAAAATAAAGTGGGTGTGTTTTGCTTCCGAGACCAGGATTTATCGAATAAGGTTTCCTTATCCTCTGACTCTCTGTCATACTCTCTCACTTCTCCATACTCTCTCGTCTATCTATCTTTCTGCCTCTCTTGTGAATGATCATCCATCATTCATGGAATGATACAGCTTATGAGGAACTCTAACAATTCCATCCGAGCGCATAAACATAATAAAGTATGGGGATGGATATTGGAAGGGCTTAACTCTATTAACCAAAGTTCACAACATCCCCAATACGAAGATTTCTCTCGTTCAATGTTACAAGTTATGATTTGAACATCGAAAGGAATGAAAATAAGACGTTATAGATAGTGAGAACTATAATAATAATATATTTATCTTCTCTATACGGATCATATGCAATGAGGAGATCTTTGATTGGATCTCAAAAACCATGACGATTCAGTCTGTGAAATATCTTCCCATAGTATCTATTCTATCATTTCTTCTCTTTCTATCAGCTGAGATTGAGAAGATGTTCCATAGACACGAAGGAGGGTAGATGCATGCGTGAATTCATTTCATTCGAGGTTCTCTCCCTCTAAAATCGTCATCAACTCTACCTCTACCTCTACCTCTCCCTCTAACTCTCCCTCAATCTCTCCCTCTCCCTCTACATCTCCCTCTACCTCTACCTCTACCTCTACCTCTCCCTCTACCTCTAACTCTCCCTCTACCACTCCATCTACCTCTTCCTCCCCCCTCTACCTCTTCCTCTCCCCTCACTCTATCCCCCTCACCCATACTAGGAAGTCCATTTTTCATCTGCCCAGTAAATAAAATATGAACGATGTGTTGAAATGTGAAATAATTGGTCTCAAGAACGGACTTTCATTGTTTGACTTAACTTGTACACAATCATCACTAATGTAATAGATAGTAGTAATAATGTAGTACATAGGAATAAAGTCTTATACGATGAAAAGATTATAGTCACTTTAAGCGCACTCTTTCTGAACTCTATTCATACTCGGAAGATGACACAATGGACAATATCTTTGAGCTATTCTAGAAAGTATAACAATATGGTTCAATAGATTCTAGAAGTTTCATAAACTTGTGATACGTGCCGTATGTCAATTTCGGATGTCGACGTCTCTCTATTCTAATATACGTTGCCCACACTTTCAGAGCGTCTCGTTTAATCAAGAGAGAGAGAGAGAGAGAAAGAAACAGAGAGGGAGAAAGGGAGAGAGGTAGAGAGAGAAGGAGAGATAGATGGATAAAGAAAAGTGAAACGTTTTTGCATTCCTTCTGTTGCCCTCTCTTCTCAACTAATACCTAATGTTGATCCTTTTTCACTTTTACTGGAGAAGAAGACAAAAGGAGATGAATGAATGAATGATAGAGAATGGAAAGACACAAGGAGAAACAACACTTATTTTGACTATGTGAATAACAAAATAAATTATTAGGGAGTTACAAGCTTTCGAAAAAGCTCATTCCACGGATTTTTCTTCGGCGAAATCAAAAGAAAACTATTTGATTGATGAATTCAAATTGAGAATAATATAGAATGAATAAATGGATATATTCATTGATACAGTATAGTATTCATTCCTCTATTTCTACTTTCTCTTCTCTTATACTCTCAACTTCCTCAAAGATGTGTGTAGACCATGCAACGTGCAAAATCCACTGCTCCCTCCATCCTCGCCTTTTTATTCCTCGCTCTTTTTCATAAACTCTGTCCCTCTCCTATCCCTCTCTACTTCTCTTCTATCTCTCCCACTCCTTTCTCTCTTTCTCGTCTAAATACTTCGATTGTTTCATCATCATCACACATCTCTATATAGGGTTTGTTGTCCATTTCCTTCATTGAGACTATTTTCAATCTCGAGACAAAAAAAAGTGACTCTATATATCAAATCGAAAAGCCCCTGTCTCTGTCGTCCCTCCAATTCCTCCTCCTCTTCCCTTTTCCTCTCCACCCCCTCCCTTACCTCCTCCCACTATCTAAACTGCGAGGGTGTCATGTATCAATATTCTTATGCATATTGGAGAGAAAGACAAAAAAAAACAAAATAAACAAGACTTAATCTAACAAGTTTTAAGTTCTGGACTTACAAGGGAAGTCTTTTTAGTCTCAGTTAGACTTTTGAATAAGAGTATTTTTCCTGGATAGGTATAGGGAAAATATGATAGGAGCCGAAAAATTAGCTGCTGCCATGCACTTTCAGATTTTATATAATTAATTTAGATTTTGTAAATTTTTTAAAAAATGTTGAAAAAATCACAAAACGTAGGCAACAAGCAGTATATGAAATAAGGAGCCAATGAAAGAGCCGTGAAAACTTAGCGGCGTCAAAATAATGCATGCGCACTTGAAAATTGCATTTTCACAAAATTAAAATTAATTATAAAAAATCTGAAAGTGCATGGCAGCAGCTAATTTTTTGGCTCCCATCATATTTTTCCTATACCTATCCAGGAAAAATACTCTTATTCAAAAGTCTCACTGATGGCGCACTAAAAAATAGTGGAAAACGGAAAATGTCGACTTTCCGGGGTCTAAAAAAGTGCACTGGAAAACCGAAAATGGAAACTCGAAATTTGAATTCGCGGGCGCGAATAAGGCGCGGAAATTCAAATTCTGACTTTCTAACTGCGATTTTCTGCGGTTATAAAACTTAAATAAAGCCGAAATTTCATTTTTCGACCTTTCTGAAGCGTAGGAACTTAAATTCCTACTTAACATCCTTTTTAAACCGCAGAAAACCGCAGTTGGAAAGCAGGAATTTGAATTCCCGCACCTTTTTTCGCGCCCGCGAATTCAAATTTTCGAGTTTCCAGGTGCTTTTTTAGACCCTGGAAAGCCGCCATTTTCCGTTTTCCACTATTTTTTAGTGCGCCATGAGACTAAAAAGACTTCCCTTATTAGCTAACTTTGGGTTAAAGACGTTGTACTTAACATTAGGTATGTAAAGGTCACTCACCAGAATAAAATGTTCTCTTCGGAATACTCGGACTGCAGGAACTTTGTGAATTGTGCTCTGCAATTAGGCAATTCCGTACTTATCGATACTTAAGGACATTGGGTTATTTAAAGTTACCTAATTGTACTTAAGGATACTTAGATGTATGATTACCTCCCATCAGTATCCGTAATAACATGATCAAATGCGAATGTCCATTCATTAGGTGATAGTCGTGTAGTAGGAGATGGTGATGGTTGTGGAAGAGATGATCCTCCATCTGCAGAACGACGACGACGTTCACCTTAATCATTTACTTTATCAACTTAAGGATTTTAAAATTTATTCATTTAAAGACATACTCCAATCTAATTTCTCTCCTATTTCATGTGTCCAAGCACTGGCTAAGGCCCTTTACTGACTGGCTAAAAATATCTGTTTTCCTTTTATAACAATTGTACACCTATAGATATTGTTTTCCTCTGTGTCCACTTTTGTTTGGTTTGGACCCTTTGAGAATGAGATACAAATTGGATGTTTTGGATGACACTTCAATGAGTTCAAAAAGGTTCTATCATGTGACAAATGAATAGACAAAGAGAAATGGACTCATGTACCGTTGACGCAAATGATTCTTCCCATATGAAATGAATATATCTGTTCATGAAAGCTCTCCCTCTCCCTCTCCCTCTCCCTCTCCCTCTCCCTCTCCCTCTCCCTCTCCCTCTCCCTCTCCCTCTCCCTCTCCCTCTCCCTCTCCCTCTCCCTCTCCCTCTCCCTCTCCCTCTCCCTCTCCCTCTCCCTCTCCCTCTCCCTCTCCCTCTCCCTCTCCCTCTCCCTCTCCCTCTCCCTCTCCCTCTCCCTCTCCCTCTCCCTCTCCTCCACTTTTCCAATTCGATAAGTTCGTTCCTCTCCTCATGATTTAGAGGACAGAGACAGGAAATGGGATATCTCAACATTTCTCTTCTTCTTCTTCTAGATTTATCTTCTATCGGATAAAGTCTGGACACGCCGCATCCGGCGAATGGGGAAGATAATCGACGGTCGTCCGGAAGCCGGAAAGTGACGAATAGCTGAGCGGGGAACACCCATTTCCCGGCTCTACAGCATTTATCTATCCACTATTATTTTGTTTTACATAGGCATCTATGCGCACAGACATATTGAAATTGCACAGACGCTATAAAGAAATAATAACGTAATAAAAAAAGTGTTTATTCATACTATAAATAGTAAATACGGTTTAGACTACTACACTTTTAACGAACTTTCCTATTCCTAGAAAATGCTTTTCATACAGACTAAGGTGTCTTGGACAATTATATTGTACGAAAGACGATAGAAGCATCAATTATATCAAACAGTTCCTTTAGACGACATTACATTGACTAGATGGTTTATTCATTTCATTCACTATTTTACTGTACTCTGTTCAGTAGAGAGCATTATACACTGCAAAGATACATTTGTCTAAGGTTCCAGCCCCACTAACTATAGTTCCGAGACTACTTTCCTATGTCTCATCACATTTTTTCGTTAAAGAAACCACTATATTTTCGCAGTCCTTCAGACTATTACAACGAACACAATATACTTGATGGGTCTCGAGAGAGAATCTTCGATGCTAAACACAGTAAGTATTGTAAAGTACATTGTGTATCTCGTAATCGTTGATAAACACAGTAAGTCATGGTAATTGCAGTAAGTCCATGTACTATCTTGCAAAAGTATTCATAAAAGTTGTATCGGTAAAGATTGCTTATTACCTCTCCGCTAACGACCACGAGGTAATCATTAAAACTGCTCAAATCTCCGATTAATGCTGTGTTACTTATGAGCTTCCGCCGGCGGGAGACAATGGGAACTTTTGTAGTGCCAAATCAAATCAAATCAGAAATAATGATTTCAGCAATTTCTGTCACCTCCAAATATGTTTATGATACACACATATATTCAATATGATGAGCAGATCGTTCCCTTATAAGCCTTAACTACTAAGCCCCTTGCTGGAGGATTAAATATGGTGACTTTGTGTCAAAAAGCGAGATACAAACGTCGTTTAATATTATGCAGGAGTGGGAAGAAGGTCCTCCGTTTATATAAAGAGAAGAGGAGGAAGGTTTCGTTCTCCTCTTCTGACGTCACAAGAGAAGAAGAGTCTATCTAATCTAATGAGAATGGAGAGGATACTTTTATTTGATACTTACGGTACTAAGGTTACCTTAGACAGTAAGTATGCCTAGCTTAGTCGCTAAGTACGGTTAACTCAGTCGCAAGAACGGTTAAGGTTGTATTTGTATAAGCGTCCGTGTGATAGGCCGTCTTACTAGAGGATTACCTTCCGTTCTTATAAGTAGTTTGTTTAGTCGAAATCAGAACGAGAACGAGGTACATACACTCAAAATCGCATTACTGCCTTACATCTATCGTTCACAGTTCGCGGTAACGAAATCGCCAATAAATCCACGCCATCGAACACTACCAACAAAGAATGGAGCGAAACCACCTTGTAGACTAGTGTGCTAGACTAATTAGACAGAATACCAGCTGATTGATCAGACAGAAGACAGACAGACTGGACACATGGAGTAAACATTCGTGAGTGGTACTGATGTTTCCATGAAATGGAATGGACAAGAGAAAATGGTCTCTTCAGTTCTTTCATTAGTAGACCATTAAATAGTATTTGAGACGAATAGATCTCAGACACCGAACGTTTAGTCCATTTAGTCTTAACTCATTTCATTATGTAGGACCACGTTTTTAGGTCTAAACAGTAACAGTCTCCTTACAAGAGAAGGGAAATACAGGAACAACAATCTCTAAGAGCTTTGTGTCTCTAATAACTTCCTTTATATTCAAGTCTGGGACATTTTCCATTTGCAATAAGAAAAGAGCTTTCTGCAGTGAAAATGTTAAGGAAAGCACAAATCTATTGACACCCAAGTTCACCATCAGAACACCTTGATACTTTGAAATAGTACAGAACCGTAGCTGATAACCGGTAATTAGAAAGGATACGGTAATGTTCTAACCGACGGTGACGGATAACTGTTTGAGTAGCCTTTTTGGTGATCGCATCATTGGAGACTTATGTTGAAGTAGAGAAGAAGATGAATGTGAAGAGGGACGAAGAGAAAAAGAAGGCGGAGTTAAATGGAGTAGAAGGAAAGGGAGAGAGATCCTAGAAGGAGAGGTAGAGATCCTAGAGGGAGAGATGCTTGAGGGGGTAGAGATGGATAAATGAGATAGAACGCTTGTGTTGTGATCATTGATCTGAACTCTCCATAGTACATCTCTCACGTAGTTATATTCTGTGTGGGATTAGATTCATTTTCATTGAATCCTTGGAACTTTATGAGATGACGGACTTCCATAATCTCCATGTTACACTATCCTTTGAAACTACATTCCACACCATTTTACTAATTATATTAATTCTTCTCAATCATCTCAACAAACGAGAAAGGAGGAAAAAGATACTGAAAACAAGGATGTATTTGTATTCTTTTCGTGACTTTTGGAGAGTACATAATATGGATATGGTATATGTCTAAAGAAACAAAACCAAGTCATGCATATGAAACATTTCCATGTTTTCGTGCTCTTATTATGTGATAATATTTAGTTATTATTTCAGAAATGTTTCATATTCTTATTAAATCCGTAATCTTCAGTCTATGACAGTTTCTGAGAATAACACAAGATCTAATCACGAGAGAAGTTGATAACAATAATCACAGCTGATTATTCATTCATATAGATTTAGACTAAATGAGATAATAGTGATTGATGTATTATAGAAAGGACATGATAAATCTATTGAGAATCTCTGAACTAATATGGATGAACGTCATTGATCGGATTAGATCAAAAAATGTGTAGAAGGATTAGATCAAATTATCTCTCAAATGAAAATCAATCCGAATAATATTATATTCCCCCCGATGCGTTCATTTGAAGGAATAAAATATTATATTATTATATTATATTATATTATATTATATTAAGTATAAAAATATACATGCTTTCAGAAAGTCCATAGAGTTTGTTTATTTTAGTTTGGGTATTTATTTTGGGTATATTTATGATAAATGTTTGAATGAAGAAACTCTTCCATGCATTTATTCATTGTAAATGACTTAGAACATGTCTTCTTTTATGACTTTTTGATCCTCCATCAACGTTTTCTTTCTTCTATCTTCTGTTCTTCCTTCTTTTCATCGCCTACGCTATTCTCTTTTTCGCAATGTTTCCTGTTCTTTTTTCCGTAAGCCATAAACGTTATGGTGGTCGTATCATTGTAAAAAAAACGATCTATGTTCTAAGAAATAAAATAATGAGAAAGCGTGAGATTGAATCACTCTATATTTTGTTGTGTTTAGGCTTACTACCAAATAAATCTTGAGTAATATTTAAATAAGCACAATTTCTTTAGAGATCTTTCAAAAAGTTTGTAAAAGATAAAATGATATTGACTTAAATATAATATAATGCGATAATTTCCCCATTTATAATTCGTTTAAGGGAATTGCGAACCTTAGACGATATTCTCTTCATTGCTCATTCATTTCAATATACTCTTTCATTAATTGACACAATCGATGTACTGTACATTGTTTACTTTGAAGATCACTTAATCTCTCTCACATTAGTGTATCCTCTCTTCTGACGACAACATGATCGAATTAAATATTGAATTAAATGTTAGTCAAGTCGACGCTGTTTAAGATAAAATCAGATTAAAACAGTCTAATATAGTGGTAAA